>SZWC01003123.1:174535-199506 GCA_023375785.1 Penium margaritaceum | reverse complement strand
CCCAGGCTCCACTTTTGTGTTTGTGTGCACTCACTTGCTCCATGTCGGCACAGGGATGAAAATTTGGGACTCAGGGCTGAAGCGCTTCTGAAATTCGGCAAACAGCCTGCACGCGCCTGTGCCAGACAGCGACTGCACCGCCGCCACCCTCTTCTCCTTGATCACATCAGCGTCGTCGCCATATGCCAGCTTGATTGACATGTCATTGAACAGTGCGGAGCCGCCCATGGGCGAGTACTCCCTGCATTTCAAGGAACCAAGAATGTGTGAGTGCATTTTTAACTCAGATTCCAGGGAAAAGGCAAGGAATACATTTGCAACAAGGAGGCAGTGAAAGTGATAACCATGAAAACCACTTTCCACTTGAAAAATCCATCTCCAAACACATCACAAAAATTGTTTTTTTTCTGAGACCTCAACAGACAAACTGCATTTTTGGTTTTCAACAGAGAAATTGACGACTGCCTCTTGGCAGGGAATTAGACGCTTGAAGGAAACTGGCAGAAAAAATTCAATAGCAAATCATTCGTCACGGTCAATAAAGCCTCGTTGTCATGGACTACGCAGCTCAGACTCCACCCAGTTGAGCACCCCCAAGTTCCAGGCAAAATGTCAAATGTGTGACCAATATGCTCAGAACCATGCGTCAGGAATGGCTTGACATCTTGAATGGGCAGAAACGCCTAGCGAGTCCAAGCCTCGCTCCGGGATAGTTATGCACTCACATGAATTCGCGCCCAGCAATTCGGTCCTCGGCCTTGCGCACGCAGTCAAGCACCACTGGCTTGCCATTATCGTCGCGGTATGCGCCCTGTAATCCGTACGGAAAACATGCAGTCCAGAAAAAAAAGGAGGCGCTGATACTTGGGTAATTTTATCATTACGTTTACAAAGGTAAATACTTCTCGTAATGTGGCTGTACTCCTGTACGATCACTTATTCTGATAAGACGGACAGTCCGCTGAATGACATCTTCCTCCCTGCCCTGCAGGAAGTGTACAGACAAGAGCACGGATTGCTGAAGCCGCCATGGGTCGAAAACATCAGCGGATGAGTTAGTGCAGTTTGTCGTCAGAGACGGTGAGCCACCGCAAGGATCGCCCTTCCAAACCTAGCAAAATAAAGAGGAATCGGCATTATCGGACATGAAGGTCCGATGAAATCATCCTCCTCGTTGCATACGAAGAACCTCATAAATATGTATTGTGGTTTGATCATCGCCCCTGATGTTACATTTCCGTCGAATTCGTGCACGAACGTACCACGCCGACGTTGACCTTGTTGGGATCCGTGTCCGCGAGGTATGCCTCAGTGACGCCGAGGATGGGGTCCTTGGCAGCGGGCTCAACGTGGCCCCACCATGTGCGCGCCAAAGCAGAGCTGTGGAACGCAGCCCGCTGGAGTCCGCCCGCGGCAGCGGCCAGCGCTCCTGAGCTGAGGGCCGCGTGCCGTGCGACCTGCTGGAGAGAGGACATGCTGGCCTGTGTTCCGGGTGCAATGACGTTGATTGGCGAAGCCGGGGACGCACCTGCCCAAGTTCCTCGAGACGGGGGTTCGGAGCCGGCGATGCTAGAACGGCGGCCGAACAAGATGGATTCCTGCCGAACCAGCACAAATACGCGCAACAATATCAAGCGCAGTGCACTTGTGGGGAACTAGAGCCAAATTCCGTCTGTCATCCAACATCAGCCGCACCTCAGAGGTGTGGGAGTTCCAAGTGGGATGGCCGTTGAATCACGGCTGCCACCAACCATGGCTTGGCGGCGAAGCTGCAGTGTGAAGCGAGAAGAAGGATACAGTAACTTCCTACTGCTGCAGCGTACTGCTGTCTTTGCTGTGCTCAGAAGACCCCGAAGAGCGCTGAGGGCGTGTCAGAGAGCGTGGAAAAGGACAGAACATGGACATCATCGCAGTAACCATACCTACTTCGGTAGTTCTTTGCAGCGAGCGTTCCGCAAATCTCGGGCCCAAAAGCCATGGTCCCGCCGACCAGGGGGGGAAAAAGTACGTCCGGCGCAGTCAGCTAGGGACATGTCAGCATCCAGCTCAACAGATGGACCTACGCGGTGCGTACAACTTTGAACTCGGAGCTGTTCTGTCGTCAGTCACGTTTTCAACAGCTTCGATCAATAAGGGTATGATAACCCTTCTACCCAGTCGGTGAGGGGTTCGTGACGCCCCACCCGGCGCTAAGAACAAAAGACCCCCCGCCCAGCGGTTAAAAAAGAACATTATGCCCACTCAATTCACCATACTCGATCAGCAGCATGCGCCGCCTAATTAACGAAGCAAGGTGGGGCATGTCAACCCCCCTCAACATTGCCGCTCCCTCGTGATGGATAAAAACGACAAATCTTTTTTCTTTTCATACAAAACCCCAAGAGTTTGAGTTTGAAAACCCTAATCAAACCCTACCCCGAATTATATTTGGGGTTTAAGGGTTTTATTTTTGCGCGGGCTCTGGCTTGGCTCCGCGGTAACATGGCCTAACAGGTCCTCATTCAACGCATGAGGAGTCTCGGACCCCCTATGCAACCCACACGCAAACCTTCCCTAGAAAATTCACAAACCCATCAAAAGAGGGGTTCGTGAATGCTAAAAAAAATGTCAACGTCAGCATGTCTACGTTGCATCGCATGTAGCGTCTATATGTTGTTTTTTCTTGTTGTTTGTGCCTAAAATGTTAGTATTCTCAGTACAGCGTGTTGGGGAGTCTTAAAATTCATCGCCCTCAGATGAAATGTTACTTTTGGCGCTGTCGACGGGTAGGGCACGCACACTTTCACAGTTCATGGGAAATCCTTACATGTACCAATTAGCAAAGCTTCTCATGAAAGTTTCCGAGAATAAATCCTCAAGGTTGTTAAAATTTTCTCCCATAAACATAATTCATCCAAGATATAAGCATAAATACAGGACATGCCATCTGATTCCTCAAAAAAGTGCACAAGCAATTTGATTAGTCTTTTAAGGTCATATGTATGTCGTCAGTCACCTGCTGAACACTCAAAACATTTCAAGTTTGCCTTCCAGCTTGGAAGTTTTCCTTCCAGCTTGCATTTTTCATGTATGGAATTATGTTACATGTAACTTGAATTCTTGCATACCCATTAATATATTCGACTTTCGTAGCATCTATTTGATGTAGATGAATCTGAGAAGATGCATTGGAGCTTCTGTCTGTTGTCACTAACGTGATAACAGAGTCCAATAAACTCAAATAGCACCATGCAAGGCGAGTGCATGAACATCAAGGGTTTGGCTAGGAGAGACACACATTGTTTCATACACTTAGCTTCAATGTGCACATAGAGATGGCAACTGACAAACACAAAGAAAGTACTTGCCACCTTTGTGGCGTCTTGCCTGTCTCGTGTGATGGGTGTGGAGGTTGTGGGAACTGCACCAAGGATTTTTGCAAACCAATCCACCACAACGCGAGCATGGCGTGCCTAGTGCAGCAAGAGTGTCCCCCGTTAGCCATCACGCACAATCTTCCTTTTGAAAGATACAGCTATAGGTCCAAGGTCCTTCATTCGTTAAGCAGCATGGATGATTGTCTTAGCCTCCTTCTCAACCTCCATGAAAGGAGAAGCGATTAGGAGGTCGTCAACATAGACCACGATGGTGATTTGATGCGCAAGTAGAGCACAACTAAGGTGCAAATAGGGCGCAACTAGGGTGCAACTAGGGCGGAAGTACGGCTCAACTAGGGTGTAACTAGGGCGCAAGTAGGGTGTAAATATGGCTCAAGTAGGGCGCAACTAGGGCAAAAGTAGGGTGGAAGTAGGACATAACTAGGGGAAGAGCTAGGGCGTAACTAGGACGCAACTAGGGCGCAAGTATGACACAAGTAGGGCGCAACTAGGGAGAAACTAGGCGTAGCTAATGCCCAACTGAGGCGCAACTAGGGCGCAAGTAGGGCACGAGTAGGGCGCAAATAGGGCGCAACAAGGGCCCAACTAGGGTGCAACTAGGGCGCAACTAGGGTGCAGGTAGGGCCCAACTAGGGTGCAACTAGGGCGCAACTAGGGTGCAGGTAGGGCCCAACTAGGGTGCAACTAGGGCGCAACTAGGGCACAACTAGGACGAAACTAGGGCGTAGCATGTGTCCAACTGAGGCGCAAGTAGGGCGCAACAATGGCGCAACTAGGGTGCAAGTAGGGCGCAAGTAGGGCACAACTATGGCACAACTAGGACGCAACTAGGGCGTAGCTAGTGACCAACTGAGGCGCAACTAGGGCCCAACTAGGGTGCAACTAGGGCGCAACTAGGGCACAACTAGGACGCAACTAGGGCGTAGCTAGTGACCAACTGAGGCGCAACTAGGGCCCAACTAGGGTGCAACTAGGGCGCAACTAGGGCACAACTAGGACGCAAGTAGGGTGCAGCATGTGTCCAACTGAGGCGCAAGTAGGGCGCAACAATGGCGCAACTAGGGCGCAAGTAGGGCGCAACTATGGCACACCTAGGACGCAACTAGGGCGTAGCTAGTGACCAACTGAGGCGCACCTAGGGCCCAACTAGGGTGCAACTAGGGGGAAACTAGGGCGCAGATAGGGCGCCACTAGGGTGCAAGTAGGGTGCAACTAGGGTTCAACTAGGGTGGAAGTAGGGCGTAACTAGGGCGCAACTAGGGAATAACTAGGGCGCAACTAGGGCAAAAATAGGGCGCAACTACGGCGCAAGTACGGTGCAACTAGGGTGCAATTAGGACACAACTAGGGTGCAATTTGGGTGCAACTAAGGCACAACTATGTTGTTGCTAGTGCCGAAATCAGGCGAGCCTAGGGCGTAACTGGGGTGCAACTAGGGTACAATGAGGCATAACTAGGACACAACTACGACGCAAATAGGGCGTAACTACGGAGCAACTAGGGCGCAAATAGGGCGCAAGTAGGGCGCAACAAAGACGCAGCTAGGACATAGCAAGTGTCAAACCAAGGCGCAACTAGGGTACAAGTAGGACACAACTAGGGCGCAACTAGGGCACAACTAGGGCACAACTAGGACACAACTAGGGCGCAACAAATGTGGAACAAGAGCGCAAGTAGGGCAGAACTAGGGCAAAAGTAGGGCGCAACTAGGGTGCATCTAACGAGCAACTATGGTGCGACTTGGAAGCCACAAGGGCGTAAGAAGGGCGCAACGAAGGCGCAACTAGGGCACAACTACGGCGCAACTACTGCTCAACTAAGGTGCAAGTAGGGCGCAACTAGCGTGCAAATAGGGCGCAACAAGGGCTCAACTAGGGCATAACTAGGATGTAACTAAGGCACAACTAGGGCGGAACAAGGACGCGACCCGTGTGCAAGTAGGGCGCAAGTAGGGCGCAACTAGTGAATGACTACGGTGCAAGTAGGGTGCAACTAGGATGCAACTGAGGCGCAACAGGGGCGCAAGTAGGGTGGAACTAGGGCCCAACTAGGGCGCAACCAGGGTGCAACTAGAGTGCAACTAGGTAGCAAGTAGGGTGCAAATAGGGCGCAACTAGTGTGCAACTAGGGCGAAAGTAGGACACAACTAGGGCGCAAATAGGGCATAACTAGGACACAACTAGGGCACAACTGGGGCGTAACTAGGGCACAAGTTGGGCGCAAGTAGGGATCAAGTTGGACGCAATAGGATGCAACTAGGGCGCAAATAGGGCACTACTAGGGTGCAACTAGGGCGCAAGCAGGGTGCAAGTAGTGTGCAACTAGGGCGCAAGTAGGGTGCAAGTAGGGCGCAACTAGGATGCAACTAGTGCCCAACTGAAGCCCAACTAGGGTGTAACTAGGGTCCAATGAGGGTGCAAGAAGGTTCCAAGTAGGGCACAATGAGGGTGCAACTAGGTTGCAACTAGGGCACAACTAGAGCACAAGTAGTGCGTAACTAGGGCACAACTAGGTCACAAGTAGGGCGCAAGTACAGCACAACTAGGACGTAGCTAGTGCCCATTTGAGGCACAAGTAGGGTCCAACTAGTATGCACCCATGGCGCAAGTAGGACAGAAGAAGGGCACAAGTAGGGTGCAAGTAAGGTGTATCTAGTGCACAATTAGGGCGCAAAAATGGTGAAACTAGGGCAGAATGAGGACTCAACTGGGGTGCAAGTAGGGCGCAATGAGGGCACAAGTAGGCCACAACTATGGCGCAACTAGGGCGCAACTAGGGCGTAGCCAGTGTAAAACTGAGGCGTAACTAGGGCGCAACTAGGATGCAACTAGAACCCAAGTAGGACACAAGTAGGGCGCAACAAGGGCGCAACTAGGGCGCAACTAGGGCGCAACTAGGGTGCAAGTAGGGTACAACTAGGGCACAACTAGGGCGTAACAAGGACGTAGTTAGTATCCAACTGAGGCACAACTAGGGCACAAGTAGGGTGCAAGTAGGGCGCAACTAGGGAAAAACTAGGGCATAAGCAGGACGCAACTAGGGCACAACTATGACGCATCCAGGGTCCAAGTAGGGCATAACTAGGACACAACTAGGGTCCAACTAAGGCGCTACAAGGGCACAACTAGGGCGCAACAAGGGTGATATTCGGGTGCAACTAGGGCGCAAGTGGGACGCAATTAGGGTGCAAGTAGGATGCAGCTAGGGCGCAACTAGGGCGTAACTAGGGCCTAGTTAGTGCCCAACAGAAGCGCAACTAAGACGCGACTAGGGCACAACAAAGGTGTAAGTAGGACGTCAGTAGGATGCAACTAGGGCACAACTAGGACACGAGAAGGGAACAATAAAGACGTAACTAGGGTGTAACTAGAGAACAACTAGAGCTCAACTAGGGCGCAACTAGAACACAAATAGGGTGCAAGTACGATGCAAGTAAAATCCAACTAGGGAGTAGCTAGTGTCCAAGTGATGCGCAAGTAGGACACATATAGGATGCAGCTAGGGCGGAAGTAAGACAGAAGTAGGGTGCAAGTAGGGCGAAACTAGGGCGCAATGAGGGATTAACTAGGGCGTAACTAGGGTGCAACTACGGCGCAAGTGGGGCTGAAGTAGGGTATAGCTAGGGCAAAAGGAGGGAGCAACTAGGGTGCATCTAGGTCACAACAAGGGACTAGCTTGTGGAAAACTCAGGTGCAACTATTGCGCAACTAGGGCGCAAATAGGATGCAAGTAGGACGCAACCAGGGCACAATGAAGGGCGCAATAACGGCGTAACTAGGGCACAACAAGGGTGCAAGTAGGGTGTAACTAGGGCGCAACTAGGGCGGAACGAGGGCATGGCTAGTGTCCAACTGAGACGCAACTAGGGCCCAACTAGGACGCAAGTAGGGCGCAAGGAGGACACAACTAGGACAAGTCTAGGGAGTAACTAGGAAACAACTAGCGCACAACTAGGACACAACTAGGGTGCAAGTAGGGCGGAAATAGGATGCAACTAGGGTGCAACTAAGGTGCAACTAGGGTGCAACTAGGGTGTAACTAGGGTGCAACTAGGGTGCAATCAGGGTGCAACTAGGGTAAAACTAGGGTGCAAGTAGTGCAAACTTGGATGGAACTATGGCGCAACTAAGGCACTAAATACGGTGCAACTAGGATGGAACAAGGGCGCAAGTAGGGCGCAAGTAGGACGGAACTGCAATGTTACAAGGACACAACTAGGAAGCAACTAGGGCGCAACTAGGACGCACCTAATGTGCAATTAGGGCGCAACTAGGGCGTAACTATGTGCAACAAGGGTGTAAGTTAGGAGCAACTAAGGCGTATCTGGGATGCAACTAGGGGGTAACTAGGGTGCAAGTAGGGTGCAACTAGGGTGCAAGTAGGGTGCAAGTAGGGTGCAAGTAGGGTGCAAGTAGGGTACAAGTAGGACACAAATATGGCGCAAGTAGGGCGCAACAAGGGTGCAACTAGGACGCAACAATGGTGCAACAAGGACACAAGTAGGATGCTACTAGGATGCAACAAGGGCGCAACAAGGGCGCAACTAGGACGCAACTAGGATGCAACTAGGAGACAAGTAGGGCGCAATAAGGATGTAACTAGGGCGCAATTATTTTGCAACTACGATGCAACTAGGGTGTAGCAAGGACATAAGTAGGGCACAAGTCGGGTGCATCTAGGACGTAACTAAGGTGCAACTAGGACGTAACTGTGGCACAACTTGGGTGCAACTAGGGTGCAACTAGAGCACAACAAGGGTGCAACTATGCCGCAATTGGGGTGCAATTGGGGTGTAACTGGAACGTATCTGGGGCGCAACTGGGACAAACTAGGGCGCAATTAAGACGCAAGTAGGGTGCAAGTAGGGCCCAAGTAAGGCATAATTAGGGCAAAACTAGGATGCAACTAGGGCGTAAGTAGGGTGCAAGTAGGACGCAACTAAGGCGAAAGTAGGGTGCAACTACGGCGCAACTAGGGCACAACTAGGGCATAGCTAGTACCCAACTGAGGTGCAACTAGGGTGTGACTAGGGCGCAACTAGGGCGCAAATAGGACGCAACTAGGGTGCAACTAGGACACAACTAGGGCGTAACTAGCGTGCAACTAGGACGCAACAAGGATACAACTAGGACGCAACTAGGGTGCAACTAGGGCATAACTTGGGCACAAGTAGGACGCAACTAGGGTGTAACTAGGTCGCAACTAGGGTGAAACTAGGGTGCAACTACGGCGCAAGTACATCGCGAGTAGGGCACAACTAGGGCGCAAATAGGGTGCAACTAGGGTGCAACTAGGGTGCAAATAGGACGCAACTAGGGTGTAGCTACTGCCAAAATCAGGCGCACCTAGGACGTAGCTAGGGTGCAACTAGGGCGCAATTAGGGCACAATTGAGGCGTAACTAGGACTCAACTACAGTGGAAGTAGGGCACAACTAGGGCGCAACTAGGGCACAAACAGGGCACAGCTAGGGCGTAACTAGGATGCAGCTACGACATAGCTAGTGTCCAACCGAGGCGCAACAAGGATACAACTAGGGCGCAACTAGGGAGCAATTAGGGCACAACTAGGGCAAAACTAGGGCACAACTAGGGCACAACTAGGGTGGAACTAGGGCACAAGTAGGGCACAACTAGGGGACAACTAGGGTGCAACTAGGGTGTAACAAGCAAGCAACTAGGGTGCAACTTGGGCGCAACAAGGGCGTAAGAAGGGCGCAATGCGGGCTCAAGTAGGGCGCAACTAAGGCACATCTAGGACGCAACTCGGGCGTAACTAGGGTGAATCTAGGGTGCAACTAGGGCGAAACTAGCGCTCAACTAAGGTGCAAATGTGGCACAACTAGGATGCAACTAGGGCGCAACTATGTTGCAACTAGGATGCACATATGGTGTAGCTAGAGCATAAGTAGGGCACAAGTAGGATGCAACCAGGGCGCAACTCAGGCGCAACTAGGACGTAACTAAGGCTCAACTAGGGTGCAACTATAGTACAACAAGGGCACAACTATGGCGTAATTGGGGCGCAACTAGGGTACAACTAGGGTGTAACTTGGGCACAAGTGGGGCGATCTAGGGCGCAACTAGGACACAAGTAGGGTGCAACTAGGGTCCAAGTAAGGAACAATTAGGGTGAAACTAGGGCGCAACTAGGACACAAGTAGGGTACAACTAGGGCGAAACTAGGGCGCAAGGTGCAACTACGGCGCAACTAGGGCACAACTAGGGCATAGCTAGCATCCAACTGAGGCGCAACTAGGGCGTGACTAGGGCGCAACTAGGGCGCAAAAAGGGTACAACTATGGCGCAACTAGGGTGCAACTAGGGCATAACTAGGGTGCAACTAGGGTGCAACTAGGGCGCGACTAGGATGCAACTAGGGCGCAACTAGTGCGTAAGTTGGGAAGAAGTAGGGCGCAACTAGGGCGTAACTAGAGCGCAACTAGGGCAAAATTAGGGCGCAACTACGGTGCAAGTATGGCACAAGAAGGACGCGACTAGGGTACAATTAGGGTGCAACTAGGGTACAACAAGGGGACAACTAGGGTGTAGCTAGTGTCGAAATCAGGTGGATCTAGGGCGTAACTAGGGTGCAACTAGGGCACAATTAGCACATAATTGAGGCTTAACTAGTGCAACTACAGCGCAAGTAGGGTGTAACTAGGGCGCAACTAGGACACAACTAGGACGCAAATAGGGCGCAACTAGGGCGCAACTAGGATGCTGCTAGGACATAACTAGTGTCCAACCGAGGCGCAACAAGGGCACAACTAGGGTGGAACTAGGGCGCAAGTAGGGCACAACTAGGGCGCAACTAGGGCACAAATAGGGCGCAACTAGGGCACAACTAGGGCGTAACTAGGTTGGAACTAGGGCACAAGTAGGGCACAAGTAGGGTGCAACTAGGGTGTAACTAGCAAGAAACTAGGATACAACTTGTGCGCAACAGGTGCATAAGAAGGGAGCAACTCAGGCGCAACTAGAGCGCAACTCAGGCACAACTAGGACGCAACTAGGGCGCAGCTAGGGCAAAATCTGGGGTGCAATTAGGACGTAACTAAGTGCAAACTAGTGCTAAACTAAGTGCAAATAGGGCGCAACAAGGGCTCAACTAGGACGCAACTAGGACGTAACTAGGAAACAACTAGGGCGGAACTAGGGCATGACCCGGGCGCAAGTAGTGCGCAAAGAGGGGGAAAAAAGGGCACGACTAGGGTGCAACTAGGGCGCAAGTACGGTATAACTAGGGTGCAACTAGAGCGTAACTAGGGTGCATCTATGGTGTACCTAGGACACAAGTAGGGCGCAACTAAGGAGTTATGGTTAATCACCCTAAATTCGTTCACTCAGAAATTGGTGTATCAAAAAGTGTATTCTTACATGAAGACATTTTTCAGAAATCATCAACATCACTCCATGTAACTGGAGCCCAGATATACATTCATCACATAAGGTGTTAATTGTTATGGATTAGATGTACTTTGTGCTACGTTTTTTTAGAAGTCCATGTTCACTGATATGTTCACATCCCAATACACTTGTCGATTCACACTTTTACGGGTGAGGTGATTGGTCATATATGCAACTAGGGTGCAACTAAGGCGCAAGTAGGACGCAAAAAGGGTGCAAGTAGGGCATAACGAGGACACAACTAGGGCGCAACTAGGGCGCAACTAGGGCACAAGTATGGGACAAGTAGGGATCAGGTAGGACACACTTAGGATGCAACTAGGGCGTAATTAAGGTGCAACTAGGGTGCAAGTAGGGTGCAAGTAGGATGCAACTAAGACGCAAGTAGGGCGCAAATAAGGCACAACAAGGGCACAAAAAGGGAACAACTAGGTCACAACTACGGCGTAACTAGGGCGCAAGTAGGACACAACTAGGGTGCAACTGAGGTGCTACTAGGGTGCATCTAGGATACAACTAGGGCGCAACTAGGGAGCAACTTAGGCGCAACTAGGGCGCAACTAGGGTGCAACTAGGGTGATTGTAAGGTGCAAATAGCGCACAACTAGGGCATATGTAGGGCGAAACTAGGGCGCAACAAGGGTGCAACTAGGGCGCCACTAGGGTGCATCTAGGACACAACTAGGGCGTAACTAGGACGCAACTTGGGTGTAACTAGGGCACAATTTGGGCAAAAGTAGGGTAAAAGTAGGGTGCAATTAGGGCACAACTAGGGCGCAACTAGGGCGCCACTAGGGTGGAAGTAGGGCGTAACAAAAGCGCAAGTAGGGCAAGACAAAGGTGCAACAATGATGCAACTTTGGTGTAATTGGGGTGCAACTGGGTCGTAACTGGGGTGCAACTGGGAAGCAACTAGGGCACAACTAGGGCGCAACTAAGGTACAATGAAGGCCCAAGTAGGGCACAAGTAGGGCAAAACTAGGGCGGAACTAGGGCATAATTGGGTTGTGAGTAGGGCGCACGTAGGGCGCAACTGCGACACAAGTAGGACGCAACTAGGGTGCAACTAGGGCGCAACTATGGCGTAGCTAGTACCCAACTAAACCGTAACTAGGGCGCAACTAGGGAGCAAGTAGGGAGAAACTAGGGTGCAACTAGGGTGCAACTAGGGCACAATTAGGACGCAACTAGGAAGCAACAAGGGGGCAAGGAGGGCGCAACAAGGGCGCAACTAGGGCGTAGCTTAGGCGCAACTAGGGTGCAACTAGGGAGCAACTAGGGAGTAACTATGTCGTAACTAGATCAACTATGTCCAAATGAGGCACAACTAGGGTGAAACTAGGATGCTAGTATGACAAAAGTAGGGCACAAGTAGGACGGAATTAGGGTGCAACTAGGGTGCAACTAGGGCGCAACTAGGGCGCAACGAGGACGTAACTACGGTGCAAATAGGGTCCAGGTAGGGTGCGACTAGGGTGAAACTAGGGTGCAACAAGGGTGCATGAAGGGCACAAGTACGGCTCATCTAGGGCACAACTAGGACGCAACTAGGGCGCAACTAGGACGTAACTAGGGCACAACTAGGGCGCAACTAGGGCGCAACAAGGGCGCAAGTACGGGGAAACCTGGGCACAACCAAGGCGCAACTAGGGCACAAGTAGGGTGCAATTAGGGCACAGCTAAGGCGAAACTAGGACACAACTAGGGGGCAACTAGGGCGCAAGTAGGATGCAACTGTGGCGCAACTAGGGCCCAATCAGGGCGCAAGTAGGGTGCAAGTAGGGCGCAACTAGGGTGCAAGAAGGACACAAAATAGACACAACTATGGCACAAGTACGGCGTAACTAGGGCGCTACTAGGGCGCAACTAGGGCGTAACAAGGGCGAAACTAGGACGAAACTAGGATGCAAGTAGGGCGCAACTAGGGCGCAACTAGGACGCAACTAGGATGCAACGAGGGTGCAACTAGGGTGCAACTAGGGTGCAAGTATGGAGCAACTAAGGCACAACTAGGGTGCAACTAGGGTGCAACTAGGGTGCAACTAAGGCGCAACTAGGTCGCAACTAGGGCCCAAGTAGCGCACAACTAGGTCGCAGCTAAGACTAAACTAGGGTGCAAGTAGGGTGCAACGAAGGCAGAACTAGAGAGCAGCTAGGGCGTACTTAGTACCCAACCGAGGCGCAATAAGGGTGCAACTAGGGCACAACTACGGCACAAGGAGGGAGAAACCAAGATACAACTAGGACGCAACTAGGGCAAATCTAGGGTGTAAGGAGGGTACACATAGGGTCTAACTAGGGTGCAACTAAGGCGCATGTAGGGCGCAACTAGGGCGCAACTAGAATGCAGTTAGGATGCAAGTAGGATGCAACTAGGGCGCAACTAGGATGCATGTAGGGTACAACTAGGCTATACGTAAGGCATAAGTAGGACGGAACTAGGGCGCAACTAGGGCATAACTAGGATGCATCTAGGGCGCAAGTATGGTGCAAGTAGGAGGCAACAAGGGAGCAACTAGGGCGTCGCTAGTGCACAACTGGGACACAACTAGGGTGTAAGTAGGGCACAATTGGGATGCTAATATGGCGCAACAAGGATGTGACTAGGGTACAACTTGGGTGCAACTAGGGTGCCACTAGGGTGAAACTAGGACAACTAGGGTGCAACTAGGGCACAACAAGGGCGCAACTAGGACACAACTAGGGCACAACTAGGGCACAAGAAGGGTTCAATTAGGACGCAACTAGGGTGAAACTAGGGCACAACTAGGGTGTAGCTACTAGATAACAAAGGCATAACTAGGGCGCACGTAGGGTGCAACTACGGCGTAACTAGGACACAAGTAGGATGCAAGTAGGTCGCAACTAGTGCATAACTAGGGTGCAACTAGGACGAAACTGGGGTGCAATTAAGGCGCAACTAGGGCGCACGTAGGGTGCAAGTAGGGGACAACTAGGGCGGAAGTAGGGCGCAACTGAGGTGCAAGAGTGCAACTAGGGCATAGTTATTGCCCAACTGAGGAACCACTAGGGCGCAACTAGGGCGCAACTAGGAAGCAAGTAGGGCGCAATTGAGGCGCTACTAGGACGCAACTAGGGTGTAAGAAGGGTGCAAGAAGGGTGAAACTAGGGCACAACTAGGGCGCAACTAGGACGCAACTAGGGTGCAACTAGGGTGCAAGTAGGGTGAAAGTAGGATGCAACTAGAACACAACTAGGGCGTAACAAGGGTGAAACTATGGCTTAACTAGGGTGCAAGTAGGGTGTAACTATGGAACAACTAGGGTGCAAGTAGGGCACAACTAGGGCGTAACTAGGGTACAAGTAGGGCGCAACTAGGGCGCAACTAGGACGCAACCAGCGAGAAACTAGGGAGCAACTTGGGCGCAAGAAGGGTGCAACTAAAGCGCAACTAGGGCGCAAGTAGGGCGCAGTTTGGGCGCAACCAGAGCGCAACTTGTGGTCAACTGAGGCACAACTAGGACACACCTAGGGTGCAACTAGGGCGTAACTAGAGCAGAACTAGGGTATAACTAGGGTGTAAGTTGGACGTAACTAGGGCGCAAGTAGGACGCAACTAGGGTGCAACTAGGGCACAAGTAGGGCGTAAATAAGGTGCAACTAGGGCACAACTTGGGTGCAAGTTGGGTGCAAGTGGGGTGCAAGTTGGGTGGAAGTGGGGTGCAACTAGGGCGTAACTAGGGCGCAACTAGGGTGGAACTAGGGTGCAACTAGGACGCAAGTAGGGTGCAAGTAGGACGCAGGAAGGGCGCAAGTAGGGCGCAACTAGGATGCAACTATGACGTAACTAGGGTGTAACTAGGGCGCAAGTAGGATGCAATTAGGGTGCAAGTAAGACACAACTAGACCGCAACTAGGATGCAACTAAGGCTCAACTAGGGTGCAACTAGGGCGCAAATAGGGCGCAAGTAGGTTGCAACTAGGGCACAAGTAGGGCGCACTAGGGGGCAACTAGGGCGTAGCTAGCGGGCGCAACTAGGGCGCAAACAACTAGGACACAACTAGGACACAAGTAGCGTAAGGCTCAACTAGGGTGCAACTAGGGCGCAAATAGGGCGCAAGTAGGTTGCAACTAGGGCACAAGTAGGGCGCAACTAGGGGGCAACTAGGGCGTAGCTAGCGCCTAATTGAAGCGCAACTAGGGCGCAAGTAGGGCGCAACTAGGGTGCAAGTAGGGTGCAAGTAGGATGCATCTAGGGTGCAAGAAGGGCATAACCAGGGTGTAACAATGGTGCAACTATGGCGCGACGAGGGTGCAAGTAGGGCACAAGAAGGACGCAAGTAGGGCGCAACTAGGGCATAAGTAGGGTGCAATTAAGGGGCGAATGGGGCGCAACTTGGATGCAACTAGGGTGCAACTAGGGCGCAAGTAGAATGCAACTACGGCAGAACTTGGGTGCAACTAGGACGTAAGTAGGGCGCAAGATATGCGCAACTATGGCGCAACTAGGGCGCAACTTGAGCGCAACTAGGGCATGACTAGGGCGCAACAAGGGCACAACTAGGACGCAACTATGGTGCAAGTAGGGTGCAAGTGGGGTGCAAGTAGGGAACAACCAGGGCGTAACAAGGATGCAACTAGGATGCAACTAGGGTACAACTAGGGTGCAACTAGAGCACAACTAGGGCAACTAGAGAGCAACTTTGGTGCAACTAGGGCGCAACAAGGGTACAACTGAGGAGCAACCAGGGCGAAACTAGGACGCAATGAGGGCACAACTTGGGCAAAACTAGGGAGCAGCTAGGGCGTACTTAGTGCCCAACCGAGGCACAACTAGGGCACAACTAGGGCGCCACTAGGGCGCAAGTAATAAGCAACTAGGGTGCAACTAGGGTGCAACTAGGGCGCAACTATGGTGCAACAAGGGTGTGAATAGAGTGCAACTAGGGCGCAACTCAGGCACAACTAGGGTACAACGAGGGTGGAACTAGACCGTAAGTAGGGCGCAACTAGGGCGCAACTAGGGCGCACGTAGGACGCAAATATGGCGCAACTAGGGCACAACTAGGACGCAAGTAGGACACAAGTAGGGCGCAACTGGGGTGTAACTAGGGTGTAACTAGGGCGCAACTAGGGTGTAACTAGGGCATAACTAGGGCGCAACAAGGGCACAACTAGGGTACAACTAGGGCGCAACTAGGGTGGAAGTAGGGTGCAAGTAGGGTGCAAGTAGGGCGTAAGTAGGACAAAACTAGGATGTAACTAGGGTGCAACTAGTACGCAAGTAGGGCACAAGTAGGGTGCAACTAATACGAAACTAGGGCGAAAGTAGGGTGCAGGAAGGGCGAAAATATGACTTAACTAAGACGTAACTAGGGCGCAACTAGGACGCAACTAGGGCGCAAGTAGGGTGCAAGTAGGGCCCAAGAAGGACGCAACTAGGTCGGAACAAGGGCGCAACTAGGGCGCAACTAGGGTGTAACAAGGGCACAAGAAGGGCGCAAGTAGGGTGCAAGTAGGACACAACTATGGCAAAAGTACGGTGCAACTAGGGTGTATCTAGTGCCAAATTGAAGCGCAACTATGGTGCTACTAGGACGTAACTAGGGTGTAAGTAGGGCGCAACTAGGGTGCAAGTAGGGCGCAAGTAGGGTGCATCTGGGGCGTAAGTAGGGCACAACTAGGGCGTAACAACGGTGCAACTATGGCCAACTAGGGCACAAGCAGGACGGAACTAGGGTGTAACAAGGACGTAACTTGGGCGCAAGTAGGGCGCAAGTACGACCTAACTTGGGCAAAGCTAGTGCCCAACTGAGGCATGAGTAGGGCGCTACTAGGATACAACTAGGGCGGAAGTAGGATGGAAGTAGAATGCAGGTAGGTTGCAACTAGGGTGCAACTAGGGCGCAATTAGGGTGCAACTAGTGTGCAAGTAGGGTACAACTAGTGCGAAACTAGGAGGCAACTTAGGTACAGCTAGGGCACAAGTGGGCCGGCAGGTAAGGCGTAACTTCGGCATAAGTAGGACGCAACAAGGGCACAACTAGGGTGCAACTAAGGCGTAGCTAGTACAAAACTGATGCGCAACTAGGGTGCAACTAGGGCGCAACTAGGATCCAAGTAAGAAGTAACTTGGACGCGACTAGGGCGCATCTAGGGTGCAACTAGGGTACAATTACGGTGCAAGTAGGGCACAAGTAGGGCGCAGCTACGATACAAGTAGGACGCAAGTAGGGCCCAAGCAGGGTGCAACTAGGGTGCAACTAGGGCGCAACTACGGCGTAACTAGGACACAACTAGGGCGCAAGAAGGGCACAACTAGGGTGCAAGTAGGGCACAACTAGGGCGCAACCAGGGCGCAACTAGGGCGTAGCTAGTGTCCAACTGAAGCGCAACTAGTACGCAACTAGGGCACAACTAGGGTGCAAGAAGGGTACAAGTAGGGTGCAACTAGGGCGCAACTATGGCGCAACAAGGACACACATAGGACGTAACTAGGGCGCAACTAGGGCATAAGTAGGACGCAACTTGGGCACAGCTAGTGTGCAAGTAGGACGCAAGAATGGCTCAACTAGGGCATAGCTAGTGCCCAACTGAGGTGCATGTAGGGTGCAACTAGGATGTAGAGAGGGCGGAAGCATGACGGAGGTAGGGCGCAAGTAGAGCGCAAGTAGGGCGCAACTAGGGTGTATCTAGGGCGAAACACCGGCGCATGTGGGGTGCAAGTAGGGCGCAAGAGGGGCACAAGTAGGATGCAACTAGGGCACAACTAGGGTAAAACTAGGTCGTAGCTCGTGCAAAACTAAGGCACAACTAGGGCGCATTTAGGGCGCAACTAGGATGCAAGTAGGATGCAACTAGGGTGCGACAAAGGGCGCAACTACGACGCAACTAGGGTGCAAGCAAGGCACAACTAGGGCGGAACTAGGGCGTAGCTAGTGCCCAACTGAGGCACAACTAGGTCGTAACTAGGACGCAAGAAGGGAACAAGTAGGGCACAACTGTGGCAAAACTAGGGCACAACTAGGGCGCGACTAAGGCACAACCAGGATGCAACTAGAGTACAACTAGGGCGCAACTAGGGCTTAACTAGTGTCCAATTGGAGTGGAACAAGGGCGCAACTATGGCACAAGTAGGGAACAAGTAGGGCACAACTAGGGTGCAACTAGGGCACAACTAGGGCGCAACTAACGCGCAAGTAGGACGGAAGTCGGTCACAGTTATGGCGCAAGTAGGAAGCAACTAGTTGGCAACTAGGGCACAACAAGGGAATAACTAGGACATAGCTAGTGCCCAACTGAAGCACATCTAGGACACAACAAAGGCGCAACTACGGAGCAAGTAGGGTACATGTAAACTGCAACTAGGTCACAACTAGAGTGCAAAAAGGGCACATATAGGATGTGACTGAGGCACAACTAGGGCACAAGTAGGATGCAAGTGTGACCCAACTAGGGTATAGCTAGCGCTCAACTGAGGTGCAAGTAGGACACACCTATTGTGCAGCTAGGGTGGAAGTAGGACGGAAGTAGGGCCCTAGTAGGGAACAACTAGGGCGCAACTAAGGCGCAACTAATGCGCAAGTGGGGTACAAGTAGGGCACAACTAGGGCAAAAGTAGGGCACAAATATGGCACAACTAGGGTGCAACTAGGGTGTAACTAGTACAAAACTGAGGCACAAATAGGGCGTAACAACGGCGCAACTCGGACGCAAGTAGGGTGCAACTAGGGCGCAACAAAGGGCACAACTAGGGTGCAAATAGGGCACAACTAGGGTGCAAATAGGGCAAAACTAGGGTACAGCTAGGGCTCAACTAGGGCGTAGCTAGTGCCCAACTGAGGCAGAACAAGGGCGCAAGTAGGACTCAAGTAGGGCGCAAGTAGGGCCCAATAAGGGCTAAACTAGGGCATAACTAGGATGTAACTAGGACGCAGCTAGGATGCAACTAGGAAACAACTAGGAATCAACTAGGCCACAAGTAGGGCGCAACTAGGGGGAAAATAAGACGCAACTATGACGCAACAAGGGAACAACTAGGATGCAACTAGGGCGCAACTAGGGTGCAAGTAGGGTGCAACAATGGGGCAACTAGGGTGCAACTTGGGCATAAGTAGGGTGCAAGTAGGGCGCAAGTAGTATGCAACTAGGACACATGTAGGGCGCAACTAGGGCACAACTAGGACGCAACTAGGGTGCAATTACTGCGCAACTAGGGCACGACTAGGGCGCAACTAGGGCGCAAGTAGGGCGCCACTAGGGCACAACTAGGGCGAAACTAGGACGCAACTAGGGTGCAACTAGAGCTTATCTAAGACGCAACTAGGGCACAACTAGGACAAAACTAGGACGTAACTAGGGCGTAGCTAGTGCCAAACTGAGGCCCAAGTAGAACACAACTATGGTGCAACTCGGGCACAACTAGGGCGTAAGAAGGGTGCAAGTATGGCCCAACTAGGGCATAGCTAGTGCCCAACTCAGGCGCAAGTAGAGCGCAACTAGGATGCAGCTAGGGTGCAAGTATGACGGGAGTAGGACACACGTACGGTAAAACTAAGGTGCAACTAGGATGGAAGTAGGGCGCAACTAGGGCGCAACTAGGATGTAGCTAGTGTCCAATAGAGGCCTAACTAGGGTGTAACTAGGACGCAATGAGAGGGAAGCAGGTCCTTCCTAGGGCGCAACTAGGGTGCAACTAGGGATCAAACTAGGATGCAAGTAGGGCGCAACTAGGGTGAAACTACGTTGCAACTAGGGTGCAACTAGGATGCAACTAGGGTGCAACTAGGGCGCAAGTAGGGCCAACTACGGTGCAACTAGTGTGCGACTAGGGTGCAACTAGGGTGCAACTAGGGTGCAACTATGGCGCAACTAGGACACAACTAGGACACAAGTAGCGCACAACTAGGGCGCAACTAGGGCGCAAGTAGGGCCAACTACGGTGCAACTAGTGTGCGACTAGGGTGCAACTAGGGTGCAACTAGGGTGCAACTATGGCGCAACTAGGACACAACTAGGACACAAGTAGCGCACAACTAGGGCGCAAGTGAGACGCAATGAGGGTGCAATTAGGGCGCAACTCGGGCACAACTAGGGTGCAACGAGGTACAACTTAGGCGCAATTAGGGCGCAACTAGAACGCAACTAGGACACAACTAGGACACAAGTAGCGCACAACTAGGGCGCAAGTGAGACGCAATGAGGGTGCAATTAGGGCGCAACTCGGGCACAACTAGGGTGCAACGAGGTACAACTTAGGCGCAATTAGGGCGCAACTAGAACGCAACTAGGACACAACTAGGGCGCAACTAGGGCGCAACTAGGGTGCAAGTAGGGCGGAACTAGGGCACAACTAGGGCACAACTAGGACGCAACTAGGGCGCAAGTAGGTCACAACTAGGAAGCAACTAGGATGCAACTAGGATGTAACTGGGGCATAATGAAAACGCAAGTAGGAAACAAGTGTACAACTACGGTGCAACTAGGGTGCAAGGAGGGCACAAGTAGGACGCTACTAGGGCGCAACTAGGATGCAACTAGGGTGCAACTAGGGCCCAACAAGGACCCAACTAGGGCGCAAGTAGGGTGCAACTAGGGTGAAAGGAAGGCGTAACTAACGGGCAACTAGGACACACGTAGCGTGCAACTAGGGTACAACTAGGGCATAGCTAGTGTCCAACACAAGTGAAACTAGGGCGCAAGTATGGTGCAAGTAGGATGTAACTAGGGCGCAACTCGGGTGCATCTAAGGCGCAAGTAGGACGTAAGTAGGGCCCATTAGGGCGTAACTTGGACTCACTTAAGGCCTAACTGGGGTGCATCTAGAGCGCAACTAGGGCGCAAGTATGGCGCAAATAGGATGCAACTACAGCACAACTAGGGCACAACAAGGGTGTAACTAGGGTGCAACTAGGGTGCAACTAGGGCGCAACTAGGGCACAACTAGGGCACAACTAGGACGCAACTAGGACGCAAGTAGGGCGCAACTAGGGTGCAACTAGGGTGAAACTAGGGCTCAACTAGGACGTAACTAGGGTGCAACTAGGGTGCAACTAGGGTACAAGTAGGACGCAACTAGGGCGTAACTAGGGCGTAACTAGGGTGTAGCTAGTGCATAACTGAGGTGCAACTAGGATAGAACTAGGGTGCAACAAGGGCGCAACTAGGGTGCAACTACGACAAAACTAGGGTGCAACTTGGGTGCAACTAGGGCAAAACTTGGGCCCAACTAGGGCACAACTAGGGGGAAATTAGGGCGCATGCAGGGCACAACTAGGGCGCAACAAGGGCGAAGCTAGGGTGTCACTAGGGTGCAAGTAGGTCGCAACCAGGGTGTAGCTGGTGCCCAACTGAGGCGCAATTAGGATTCAAGCAGGGTACAAGTAACACGCAAATAAGGCGCAACTAGGACGCAACTAGGGCACAACTAGGGCATATCAAGGGCGTAACTAGGACATAGCTAGTATCTAGCTGAGGCGCAAGTAGGGAAAAAATGGGGTGCAACTAGGGTGTAACTAGGATGCAAATAGGACAAAAGTAGGATGTAAGTAGGACGCCAGTAGGACGCAACTAGGGTGCCACTAGGGCACAAATAGGGCGCAATTTGGTTGTGACTAGGGCTTAAGTAGTGCACATCTAAGGCGCAAATAGGGTGTAACTAGGGCACAATTAGGGCGCAACTAGGACGTAACTATGGTGCAAGTAGGGAAAAACAAGGGCGCAACTAGGGCATAGCTAGTGTCCAACTAAGGCTCAGGTTGGACGTAACAAGGGCGCAAGTAGGGTGCACTTGAGGCGCAACTAGGGCGCAACTAGGCCGCAATTACGCTGCAACAAGGGCGCAACTAGGGCGCAGCTAGGGCATAGTTAATGTCCAACTAAGGTGCAACTAGGGCGCAACTAGGCCGCAATTACGCTGCAACAAGGGCGCAACTAGGGCGCAGCTAGGGCATAGTTAATGTCCAACTAAGGTGCAACTAGGGCTCAACAAGGGCACATGTAGGGCGCAACTAGGGCGTAACTAGGGCGCAACTAGGGCGTAACTAGTGTGCAACGAGGATGCAACGAGGGCGCAACTATGGTGCAACTAGGGTATAACTATGGCGCAAGTAGGGCACAACAAGGGCGCAACTAGGGCGCAACCAAGGCGCAACTAGGGCGTAAATACGGTGCAACTAGGGAAAAACAAGGGCACAACTAGGGCATTGGTAGTTTCCAACTAAGGGGCAGCTTGGACGTAACTAGGGCGCAGGTAGAGTGCAGTTGAGGCACAACTAGGGCGCAACTAGGCTGCAATTACGATGCAACAAGGGCGCAACTAGGGTGCAGCTAGGGCATAATTAATGCCCAACTGAGGTGCAACTAGGGCTCAACTAGGGCACAACTAGTGCGCAACTAGGGCGTAACTAGGGTGCAACTAGGGCGTAACTAGGATGCAACTAGGGTACAACTAGGGTGGAATGAGGGCACAACTATGGTGCAACTAGGGTATAACTAGGGCGCAAGTAGGGCGCAACTAGGGCGCAACTAGGGCCAACCAAGGCGCAACTAGGGTACAACTAGGGCGCAAGTAGGGTGCAACTAGGGCGCAAGTAGGACGCAAGTAGGGTGCAAGTAGGGCACAAGCAGGGTGCAAGCATGGCGTAAGTACGGCAAAACAAAGGCACAACTAGGGCGTAACTAGGGTGAAACTAGGACGTAACTAGGGTGCAAGTAGGGTGTAGCTAGTGCCCAACTGAGGCATAACTAGGGCACAAGTAGGGCGTAACTAGGGCGTAGCTAGTGCCCAATTGAGGGGGAACTAGGGTACAAGAAGGGCACTAGAAGGATGCAGATAGGGAGTAACTAGGGTAAAACTAGGGTGCAATTGGGACGAAACTAGGACGCAAGTAGGGTGCAACTAGGACGCAACTAGGATGCAGCTAGGGTACAA
Organism: Penium margaritaceum; assembly: GCA_023375785.1. Lineage (NCBI taxonomy): Eukaryota > Viridiplantae > Streptophyta > Zygnematophyceae > Desmidiales > Peniaceae > Penium > Penium margaritaceum. The sequence goes on along the minus strand of SZWC01003123.1, from coordinate 176,827 downwards.
CTAGGCCATAACTAGGTCTTAGCTAGTGCCCAACTAAGGGGCACGTAGGGGACAACTAGTGCGCAATTATGACGCAAGTAGAGAACAAGTAGGGCGCATGTAGGACGTAACTAGGGAGCAACTAGGACATAACTTGGATGCATCTAGGGTGTAGCTAGTGCCCATCTGAGGGACAAGTAGGGCACAACTAGGGTGTAACTAGTGCGCAACTAGGGTGCAACTAGGGTTCAACTAGGGCGTGATAAGGTCTTAACTAGGGTGCAACTTGGGCGCAACTAGGGCGTAACTAGGACGCAACTAAGGCTAAACTAGGGTGCAACTAGGGCGGAACTAGGGCTTGAGTAGGGCACAAGTAGGGCGCAACTAGGGCGCAAGTAGGTCGCAACTAGGGCGCAAGTAGAGCGTAACTAGGGCATACCTAGTGCCCAAGTAAGGGGCAGCTAGGGCGTAACTAGGGCACAACTAGGGCAAAGGTAGGACGTAATAGAGGCGCAACCAGGGTGCAACTACGGCACAAGTAGGGCACAACTAGGGTTCAACAAGGGCGCAAGTATTGTACAACTAGGGCGCAACTACGGTGCAGCTAGGGTGTAGCTAGTGCCCGATCTAGGCGCAACCAGGGTGTAACTAGGGTGCAAGTGGGGTAAAACTAGGATAAATTAGGACTGAACTAGGGCACAACTAAGGCACAACTAGGATGCAAGGATGGCCGCAACTAGAGCGTGACTAGCGAGCAACTAGGGCAAAACTAGGTCATATCTAGGGCGGAAGTAGGTTGCAACTAGAACGCAACTAGGACGTAACTAAGGAGTAACTGTGGTGCAACTAGGGCACAACTAGAGTGTAACCAGGGCGTAGTTTATGCTCAACTAAGGCGCAACTAGGACGCAAGAAAGAAACAAGTAGGGCAAAGAAAGGGAACACGTAAGGCGCAACTAGGGTGCAACTAGGACGCAACAAGGACTTAAGTAGGGTGTAACAAGGGCGCGACTAGGGCGCAACTAGGGCACAACTAGGGCGCATTTAGGGCGTAGCTAGTTCCCAACTGAAGCGCAAGTAGGTGGAAACCAGGACACAACTATGGCACAACTAGGGTGCATGTAGGGCACAAATAGGGTGCAACAAGGGTACAACTAGGGCGCAACTAGGTTGTAGCTAGTTCCCAGCAGAGGCACAACTAGGGCACAACTAGGAAGTAACAAGGGTGCAACTAGGGCGCAACTGGGACACAACTAGGACAAAAGTAGGGCGTAACTAGGACAAAAGTAGGGCGCAACTAGGGCACAACTAGGGTGCAACTAGGGCGCAATTTGGGCGTAACTAGGGCACAACTAGGGGGCAAGTAGGGCGCATGTAGGGTACAACTAGGGTGCAACAAGGACGCGACTAGGGTGCAACTAGAGCGCAACTAGGATGCAAGTAGGGCGCAGCTTGGGGCGTAGCTAGTGCCCAAGTGAGGTGCAACTAGTGTGCAAGTAGGGTGCAACTAAGTCGGAACTAGGGTGCAACTATAGCGCAATTATGGTGCAAGTAGGGTGCAACTAGGGCCCAACTAGGGCGCAAATAGGGCATAACTATGGTGTAGCTAGGGCATAGCTAGCATCTAACTTCGGCGAAAGAAGGGCGCAACTAGTGCACAACTAATGCACAACTAGGGCGCAACTAGGGCGCAAATAGGACAAAATTAGGGTGCAAGTAGGAAGCAACTAGGGCGCACCTAGGGTGTAGCTAGTGCCAAAGTAAGGGGCATCTAGGGCGCAACAAAGGTGCCACTAGGGCGCAACTAGGGCGCAAGTAGGGCGTAACTAGGGCACAACTACGGCACAACTAGGGCACAACTAGGGCGTAACTAGGGCGCAACTAGGGCGTAACTAGTGCGCAACTAGGGCAAATCTAGGGCTCAACTAGGATGCAACTAGGGCACAGGTAGGGTGCAAGTAGGGCGCAAGAAGGGCGCAAGTAAGGCACAACTAGGGTGCACCTAGGGTGCAACTATGGCGTAGCTAGTGCCCAACTAAGGCGTAACTAAGGCATAACTAGGCCGCTACTATGGCGCAAGTAAAGCGCAAATAGGCCACAACTAGGGAGCAAGTAGGGCACAACTAGGGTGCAACTAGGGAACAACTAGGGCATACCTAGTGCCCAACAAAGGCTCAACTAGGGCACAACTAGGGCACAACTAGGGCGCAACTAGGGCGCAACTAAGGCACAATTAGGATGCAACGAGGGCCAAATTTGGTTCAACTAAGGCGCAACTAGGGCACAACTAGGGTGCAACTAGGGCGCAACTAC
>SZWC01003123.1:112215-166089 GCA_023375785.1 Penium margaritaceum | reverse complement strand
CCCCCCCCAAAGAGCGAAGAATGTATTGGACCAATGTACTGGTCGATGAACACACAAAAGTATGGAAGTAGTGAGAAAAATGTTCACTGGTGAACGCCGCCTGGAACGAAAAGGACAGGTCGATCGAACACCGCTAGAGCAGCTGAAGGTCCTGTATGCCTTCAGAAATATGATTGCCATCTGTAGAGCACGAACATGTGCTCAGGCTCAATTCAACATGGGTTCGCCTCTAAATTCTTCTCGGTTAGAAATCTGTATTTTTCCATTTCAACGCCTCATTGATTGTTCGAAACATTGACTTCATCGCAACCGTCGTACTTAATCGCAGGTTTTCTAACGTTTCCGAGGTTGACAGTGTGATTAAAAGCAGCGAGTTGTATATTTTTTCCGCTAGACACAGGGCTTCACACTTTTTCCATCATTTCCTTCAACGACTCGGACCATTACTATGTTTGCATCGATGGGACGAAGAGTGTCTATGAGCGTGTGGTGATGTATACAAAGTCAGTAGCTGAGATAACAGTATTTCGGTTGAACGAACGAAACCCTACCTACCTTCCATCGACAAACGTTAACGAGAGACCAGTGTCCGGCAGTTGCTCTCGATTGTTACATCTTGACTGCTGTGCGAGAACATTGATAACTGGATCCAAAAAAACATGTTTGTGCCTGCGGTGGGCGACTTACAACTTCAATCCTATTTTGGGTAGCTTAAAAAACATCAGGCCTGACCATTCTAATCTTATGGCAAAACCTATGCTGATCGTTTAAAAAAATTCCACTATGCTCTAACGACAATTATCTGTAGTTATCATGCTGTAATATAACTTCCTTGCACCTTCTTAAGAGCTCACATGATAACTATAAAGTCTCTTTTAGGGTTTGTGAAATGCTTTGTCCATAAACTAGAGAGGTTTCTTACCACTTTCTTGTGCCTATGCAGGTAAAATGTACACACTAAAGAGGGTGTACTTTTTTAGGGCTGACTGGTCATAAATGGGGCGCAGCTAGGGCACAACTAGGGCACAACTAGGGCACAACTAGGGCGCAACTAGGTCGCAAGTAGTGCGCAACTAGTGCGCAACTAGGTCGCAAGTCGGGCGCAACTAGGACGCAAGTAGGGCGGAATTAGGGATCAACAAGGATGCAACTAGGGGCGCAAGAAGAACGCAACTAGAGTGCACTAGGGTACAAAAAGGGCAAAACTAATGCGCAAGTAGGGTGCAAGTAGGGCGCAACTTGGGTGCAACTTGGATGCAAGTAGGGTGCCAGCAGGGTGCAACTAAGGTGCAAGTAGGGTGCAAGTAGGGTGCAACTAGGGCGCAAGTAGGGTGCAACTGGGGTACAATTAGGGCACAACGATGGCGCAACTAGGGCACAACTAGTGTATAACTAGGGTGCAAATAGGATGTAAGTAGGACGTAACTAGGATGCAACAAGGGCGCAACAAGTGCACAAGTAGGGCACAACTGGGGCGCAACAAGGGCGCAACTACGGTGCAACTAGGGCACAACGAGGGCGTAACTAGGGCACAACTAGGGAGCAGCAAGGGTGCAACTAAGGCGCATCTACGACGCATTTAGGGTTCGACTGAGGCGCAACTACAGCGTAGCTAGTGCCTAACAGAGGTACAACTAGGGCACAACTAGGGCGCAAGTAGGACGCAAGTAGGGCGCAACTAGGGCACAACTAGGGCGCAACCAGGGCACAACCAGGGCACAACTAGGTTGCAGCTAGGGCGCAACTTGGTTGCAACTAGGTTGCAAGTAGGACGTAAGTAAGGCACAATTAGGGCGCAACAAGGGCGTAACTATTGTGCAACTAGGAGACAACTAGAGAAAAACTAGGGCGCAACTAGGGCGCAAATAAGATGCAAGTATGGCACAAGTAGGGCGTACAAGGGCACAACTAGTACGCAACCAAGGCGCAAATAGGGCGCAACTAGGTCAAAACTAGGGTACAAGGAGGCTGCAACTTGGGCACAACTAGGGCGTAACTAAGGTGCAAGCAGGGCACAACTGGGGTCCACCTAGGGCGCAACTAGGACGCAACTAGGACGGAACTAGTGCTCCAATGAGGAGCAACTAAGCTGGAGTAGTGCGCAACTAGGGCGCTACTAGGGTGCAACGAGGGTGTACCTAGGGCTCAACTAGGGCGCAACTAGGGCGCAAGTAGGGCGGAACTCGGGCACAACTAGGGCACAACTAGGATGCAACTAGGATGCAACTAGGACACAACTAGGCATCAACTAGGGCACCAGTAGGGCGCAACTAGGGGGCAACTAGGATGCAACTAGGACGCAACAAGGGCACAACTAGGATGCAACTAGGGCGCAACTAGGGTGCAAGTAGGGTGCAACTATGGGGCAAGTAGGGTACAACTTGGGCAAAAATAGGGTGCAAGTAGGTCGCAAGCAGTATGTAACTAGGATACAGGTAGGGCGCAACTAGGGCACAACTAAGACGCAACTAGGGTGCAATTACGGCGCAACTAGGGCACGACTAGGGTGCAACTAGGGCGCAAGTAGGGTGCCACTAGGGCACAACTAGGGCGCAACTAGGGCGTAACTAGGGTGAAACTAGAGCGTTGTAAGACACAACTAGGGCACAACTAAGACAAAACCAGGACATAACTAGGGCGTAGCTAGTGCCAAACTGAGGCACAAGTAGGAAACAACTGTGGTGCAACTAGGGCACAACTAGGGCGTACGAAGGGTGAAAGTACGGCCCAACTTGGGCATAGCTAGTGCCCAACTTAGGCGCAAGTACACCGCAACTAGGACACAACTAGGGTGCAAGTAGGACGGAAGTAGGACACACGTAGGGTACAACAAAGGCGCAACTAGGGTGCAAGTAGGGCGCAACTAGGGTGCAACTAGGACGTAGCTAGTGTCCAACAGAGGCGCAACTAGGGTGTGACTAGGACGCAAGTAGGGGGAAGCATGTCGTTCCTAGGGCGCAACTAGGGTGCAACAAGGGAGCGACTGGGATGCATGTAGGGCGCAACTAGGGCGCAACTAGGGCGCAACTATGGTACAACTAGGGTGCAACTAGGATGCAACTAGGGCGCAACTAGGGCGCAAGTAGGGCCAAATACGGTGCAACTAGGGTGCGACTACGGTACAACTAGGGCGCAAGTAGTGCGCAACAATGGCGCAACTAGGACACAACTAGGACACAACTAGGACACAAGTAGCACAAAACTAGGGCGCGAGGAAGACACAATGAGGGTGCAATTAGGGCGCAACTCGGGCACAAGTAGGGCGCAACGAGGCACAAATAAGGCGCAACTAGGGCGCAACTAGAACACAACTAGGACGCAACTAAGGCACAACTAGGGCGCAACTAGGGTGCAAGTAGGGCGGAACTAGGGCACAACTAGGGCACAACTAGGATGCAACTAGGGCGCAAGTAGGACAAAAATAGGAAGCAACTAGGATGCAACTAGGATGCAACTGGGGCGTAATGAAAACGCAAGTAGGAAACAAGTGTACAACTTGGGTGCAACTAGGGTGCAAGGAGGGCGCAAGTAGGGCGCAACTAGGGCGCAACTAGGATGCAACTAGGGTGCAACCAGGGCCCAACTAGGACCCAACTAGGGTGCAAGTACGGCACAACTAGGGTGAAAGGAGGGCCTTAGTAGCGGGAAACTAGGAAACAAGTAGCGTGCAACTAGGGTGCAACTAGGGCATAGCTCGTGCCTAACACAAGTGCAACTAGGGCGCAAGTATGGTGCAAGTAGGATGTAACTAGGGCGCAACTCGGACGCATCTCAGGCGCAAGGAGGGGCGCAACTAGGGAGTAAGTAGGGCGCAACTAGGGTTCAACAAAGGGCAACTAGGGTGCAACTAGGGGAAAACTAGGACACAACTAGGGCCCACTAGGGCGTAACTTGGACTCACGTAAGGCCTAACTTGGGTGCAACTAGAGCGCAACTAGGTCACAAGTATGGCGCAAATACGATGCAACTATAGCACAACTAGGGCACAACTAGGGTGCAACTAGGATGCAACTAGGGAGCAACTAGGGCGCAACTAGGGCGCAACTAGGGCACAACTAGGGCACAACTAGGACGCAACTAGGACGCAAGTAGGGCTCAACTAGGGTGCAACTAGGGCAAAACTAGGGCTCAGCTAGGACGTAACTAGGGTGCAACTAGGGTGCAACTATGGTACAAGTAGGACGCAACTAGGGTGTAACTAGGGTGGAACTATGGTGTAGCTAGTGTCCAACTGAGGTGCAACTAGGATGTAACTAGGGTGCAACAAGGGCGTAACTACGACATAACTAGGGTGCAATTGGATACAACTAGGGCAAAACGTGGGTGCAACCAGGGCACAACTAGGGGGCACTTAGGGCGCATGTAGGGCACAACTAGGGCGTAACAAGGGCCAAGCTAGGGCGTCACTAGGGTGCAAGTAGGGTGCAACCAGGGCGTAGAACTAGGGCACAACTAGGGCATAACAAGGGCGTAACTAGGGCAGAGCTAGTATTCAGCTCAGGCGCAAGTAGGGCACAAATGGGGTGCAACCAGGGTGCAACAAGGATGCAAATAGGGAAAAAGTAGGGCGCAAGTAGGGCGCAAGTAGGACGCAACTAGGGTGCCACTAGGGCACAAATAGGGCGCAATCAGGTTGTGACTAGGGCGCAAGTAGTGCGCATCTAAGGCTCAAATAGGGTGTAACTAGGGCGCAATTAGGGGGTAACTAGGGCGTAACTACAGTGCAAGTAGGGAAAAACAATGGCGCAACTAGGGCATAGCTAGTGTCCAACTAAGGCGCAGCTTGGACGTAACTAGGGTGCAAGTAGGGTGCAGTTGATGCGCAACTAGGGTGCAACTAGGCCGCAATCACGGTGCAATAGGGGCACATCTAGGGCGCAGCTAGGACATAGTTAATGCTTAAATGAGGTGTAACTAGGGCTCAACTAGGGCACAACTAGGGCGCAACTAGGGTGTAACTAGGGCGCACCTAGGGCGTAACTAGGGTGCAACTAGGGTACAACTAGGGTGCAACGAGGGTGCAACTATGGTGCAACTAGGGTATAACTAGGGTGCAAGTAGGGCGCAATTAGGGCGCAACTATGACACAATCAAGGCGCAACTAGGGTACAACTAGGGTGCAAGTAGGGCGCAACTAGGGTGCAACTAGGGCGCAATTAGGGAGCAAGTAGGGTGCAAATAGGACACAACTAGGGTGCAAGCATGGCGTACGTAGGGCAGAACAAAGGCATAACTAGGGCGTAACTAGGGTGACACTAGGGCAGAACTAGGGTGCAAGTAGGGTGTAGCTAGTGCCCAACTGAGGCAGAACTAGGGCGCAAGAAGGACGTAAATAGGGAGTATCTAGTGCCCAACTGAGGGACAACTAGAACACAAGTAGGGTACTAGTAGGGCGCAAATAGGGAGTAACTAGGGTGAAACTAGGGTGCAACGGGGACGCAACTAGGCCGCAAGTAGGGTGAATCTAGGGCGCAACTAGGACGCAACTAGGGCACAACTAGGCCACAACTAGGTCTTAGCTAGTGCCCAACTGAGGGACAACTAGAACACAAGTAGGGTACTAGTAGGGCGCAAATAGGGAGTAACTAGGGTGAAACTAGGGTGCAACGGGGACGCAACTAGGCCGCAAGTAGGGTGAATCTAGGGCGCAACTAGGGCGCAGCTAGGGCACAACTAGGCCACAACTAGGTCTTAGCTAGTGCCCAACGAAGGAGCACGTAGGGGAGAACTAGGGCGCAACTATGGTGCAAGTAGAGCACAAGTAGGGCGCAAGTAGGGCGAAAGTAGGGAGCAACTAGGGCACAACTTGGATGCATCTAGGGTGTAGCTAGTGCCTATATGAGGGACAAGTAGGGCACACCTAGGGTGCAACTAGTACGCAACTAGGGTACAACTAGGGTTCAACAAGGGTGTGACTAGGGATTAACTAGGGTGCAACTAGGGCGCAACATGGGCGCAACTTGGGCGTAACTAGGACACAACTAGGGCCAAACTAGGGTGCAACTAGGGCGGAACTAGGGCTCAAGTAGGGCTCAAGTAGGGCGCAACCAGGGCGCAACTAAGGTGCAGCTAGGGCGCAACTGGGTTGCAACTAGGTAGCAAGTAGGACGTAAGTAAGGCGCAACTAGGGCGCAACAAGGGCACAACTATTGCGCAACTAGGCCGCAGCTAGAGTAAAACTAGGGCATAACTAGGGCGCAACTAAGATGCAAGTAGGGCACAAGTAGGGCGCACAAGGGGGCAACTGGGACACAACTAAGGTGCAACTAGGGCGCAACTAGGTCACAACTAGGTCTCAACTAGGGTACAAGTAGGCTACAACTTGGGTGCAACTAGGGCGTAACTAAGGTGCAAGCAGGGCGCAACTAGGGCGCAACTAGAGCGCAACTAGGGCGCAACTAGGATGGAACTAGTGCTCCAATGAGGCGCAACTAAGCCGGAGTAGTGCGCAACTAGGGCGCTACTAGGGTGCAACTAGGGTACACCTAGGGCGCAACTAGGGTGCAAAGAGGGCGCAACTAGGGTGCAACTAGGGCTCAGTTAGGGTGCAACTAGGGCACAAGTAGGGCGCAACTAGGGCGCAAGTAGGGCACAACTAGGGCTCAACTAGGCCGCAGCTAAGGCGCAACTAGGGCGCAACTCGGACGCAACTAGGGGGCAACTAGGGTGCAATTCGTGCTCAACTCTGGCGTAACTAGGGAGCAACTAGCGTGCAAGTAGGACGCAAGTATGGCCATCTAGGGCGCAGCCAAGGCGCAAATACGGAGCAACTAGGACGCAAGTAGGGCGCAAGTAGGACACAGCTAGGGCACAACTAGGGCGAAAATAGGACGCAACTAGGGCGGAACTAGGGCATAAGTAGAGCGCAAATAGGACGCAAGTAGGGCGCAACTAGGGCACAACTAGGACGCAAGTAGGAAACAAGTAGGGTGCAACTAGGGTGCAACTAAGACGTAACTAGGACGCAACTAGGACGCAACTCGAGCGCAACTAGGATGCAACTAGTGCTCATCTTAGGCGTAACTAGGGTGCAACTAGGCCCCAAGTAGGGTGCAAGTATGGCCAACTAGGGTGCAACTAGGGCGCAGCTAGGGTGCCAATAGGGCACAACTAGCACGCAACTAGGGTGTAGTAAGGGCGCAGTTAGAGTGTAAAAATGGTACAACTAGAGCGCAAGAACGGCGCAACTAGGACGTAAGTAGTGCACAACTGGGGTGCAACTAGGGCGCAACTAGGGCCCAACAAGGGCGTAACTAGGACGCAACAAGGGCGCAACTAAGGTGCAGTTAGGGTGCAACTAGTGCCCAACTAAGGCGCAAGTAAGGAGCAACTAGGATGCAACTAGGGCACAACTAGGCCGCAACTAGGGCGCAAGCAAGGTGTAAAAAGGGTACAACTAGGGTGCAACTAGGGCACAAGTAGAGCACAACTAGGGTACAACTAGGGCGCAACAAGGGTGCAACTAGGGCGCAACTAGGGCGTAGCTAGTGCTCAATTGAGGTGCAAGTAGGGCGCAAGTAGTACCAAAGTAGGGCGCAACTAAGGAGCAACAGGGGCACAACTAGGACACAACTAGGGCGAAACTAGGACGCCACTAGGGTGCAACTAGGACGCAAGCAGGACGCAAGTAAGGCACAACTAGGATGCAACTAAGGTGCAACTAATGTGCAACTAGGGCGCAACTAGGGCACAACTAGGGCAGAACTGAAGCGCAACTAGGATGGAACTAAGGCGCAACTAGTGCACAAGTAGAACGGACGTAGGGTGCAACTAGGATGCATGTAGGGCGCAACTAGGAAGCAACTAGGGTGCAACTAGGACGTACATATTGCAAAACTGAAGTGCAACTAGGGCACAACTAGGGCAAAAACTAGTGCACAACTAGGGCACAACTAGGGCGCAACTAGGGTGTAGCTAGTGCCCAACTGAGGCCCAAGTAGGGCGCAACTAGGGCGCAACTAGGGCGTAAGTGGAAAACAATTAGGGCGCAACCAGGGAAATCTAGGGTGTAACTAGGATGCAACAAGGGCGCAACACTAGGACGGAACTAGGGCGCAAGCAGGGTACAACTAGGGTACAACTTAGGCGCAACAAAGGTGTAACAAGGGTGCAACTAGTGCCCAAATAGGGCATAACTAGTGCCCAAATGAGGTGCAAATAGGGTACAACTAGGGCGCAAGTGCAGCGCAACTAGGGCGCAACTCAGGCGCAACTAGGGCACAACTAGTGTGTACCTAGGGTGCACATAGAGCGCAAGTAGGGAGCAACTAGGGGGCAACTAGGGGACAACTAGTGCGTAGCCATGCCCAATTGAAGCGCAACTAGAGTGCAACTAGGGTGCAACTACGGTACAAGTAGGGGACAAGTAGGACGCAACTAGGGCGCAACTAGGACACACAAGTTCACATCTAGGGTGAAACTAGGGTGCAAATAGGGGGTAACTAGGGCGCAACTAGGACAGATCTAGGGTGCAACTTGGGTGCAAGTAGGACACAACTCGGGTGCAACTTGGGCGCAAATAGGATGCAACTAGGGTAGAACTAGGGTGTAACTAGGGTGTAAATAGGATGACGGTAGGGAACAACTAGGGCGCAATTAGGGTGCAACTAGGTTGCAAATAGGGCACTACTAGGGCGCAGCTAGGGCGCAACTAAGGCGCAACTAGGGTGCAACTAGGACACAACTAGTGCACAACTTGGGCGCAACTAATGCTCAAATGTTGTGCAACTAGGGCACAACTAGGGCGCGACTAGGGCGCAAGTAGGACGCAAGTATGACCAACTAGGGCGCAACTAGTGCGCATGTAGGGCACAACTAGGGCGCAACTAGGTTGCAACTAGAGTGCAAGTAGGACGCAACTTGGGTGCAAGTAGGGCACAATCAGGACGCAAGTAGGGTGTAACAATGGCGCAACTAAGGCGCAACTAGGGTGCAACTAGGGCACAACTAGGGTGCAATTAGGACGGAACTAGGGTGCAACTAGGGTGCAACAAGGGCTCAACTAAGGCACAACTAGGGTACAACTAGGGCGCAACTAGGGTGCAACTAGGGTGCACGCAGGGTGCAACTAGGGTGCAACTAGGGTGCACGCAGGGTGCAACTAGGGTACAACTAGAAGGCAACTAGGGTACAACTAGGGTGCAAGTAGGGCACATGTAGGACACAAATGGGGTGCAACTAGGGTACAGCAAGGGTGCAACTAAAGCACGATAAGGGCATAGCAAGGGCGCAACTAGGGCGTGGCTGGTGTCCAACTGAGGCGCAAGTAGGGCACAAGTAGTTCCCAAGTAGAATGCAAGTAAGGGGCAAGTAAGGCACAAGGCAAAACTAGGGCGAAACTAGGGCGTAATTAGGGTGCAACTAGGAGGCAATTAGGGCACAACTAGGAGGAAACTAGGGCGCAACTAATGTGCAACTAGGGTTAACTAGGCAGCATCAAGGACGCAACTAGGGCGCAACTAGGGCACAACTAGGGCGCAACTAGGGCACAAGTAGGGAGCAACTAGGACGCAACTAAGCCGCAACTAGGGCGCAAATGGGGCGCACGAATGGTGCAACTAGGACGTACGTAGGGTGCAACTAGGGCACACCTAGGGCGTAACTGGGATGTACCTAGTGCAAAACTGAGGCACAACTAGGGCGCAACTAGGGCGCAACTAGGGCGCAACTAGGGTGCAAGTAGGGCACAACTAGGGCACAACTAAGGCGGAACTAGGACGTAACTAGTGTCCGACTGAGGCGTAACTAGGGTACAACTTAGGTGCAACTAGGGCGCAACTAGGATGCAACTAAGGCGCAACTGGGATGCAAGTGGGGCGCACGTAGGGTCCAACTAGGAAGCACGTAGGATGCAACTAGGGCGCAATAAGGGAGCAACTAGGATGTACCCAGTGCAAAACTGAGGTGCAACTAGGGCACAACTAGGGCGCGACTAGGGTGCAAGAAGGGCACAACTAAGTCACAACTAGGAAGCAACTAGGATGCATCTAGTGTCCAACTGATGCAAAACAAGGGCGCAACTAGGGCGCAGGTGGGGCTCAATTAGGGCACAACTAGGGAAAAAAATAGGGTGTAACTAGGACGCAACTAGGGCGCAATACTAGGACACAACTAGGGCGCAAACAGGGGACAACTAGAGCGCAACTCAGGCGCAACAAAGGTGTATATAGGGCGGAACTAGTGTGCAACTAGGGCGCAACAAGGGCGCAACTAGTGCCCAACTGAGGCACAACTAGGGTACAACTAGGGCGCAAGTACAGCTCAAGAAGGGCGCAAATAGGGCGCAACTAGGGCGCAACTTGGGTGTAACATGAGTGCAGCTAGGGCGCAACTAGGGCACAAATAGGGCACAAGAAGGCGACAAATAGGACGCAACTAGGATGCAACTAGGGCGCAACTAGGACGCAACTAGGTTGCAGCTAGGGCGCACATAGGGTACAAGTAGGACACAACTAGGGTGCAACTAGGACATAACCAGGGCACAAATAGCAGACAACTAGGGCGTAGCTAGTGCCCAATTGAAGCGCAATCAGAGTGCAACTAGGATGCAACTAGGGTGCAACTAGGGCACAAGTAGGGCGTAACTAGGGCGTAACTAGGGCACAACTATGGGGCAACTAGGGTGCAGCTACTGTGCAACTAGGGCACAAGTAAGGCGTGACTAGGGTGCAACTAGGGTGCAACTAGGGTGTAATTAGGACACAACTAGGGCGCAACTAGGACATAAAGAGGACACAACTAGGGCACAACTAAGGCGTATCTAGGGCGTAAATAGGATGCAAATAGGACGCAATTAGGGTGCAACTGGGGTGGAACAAGGAAGGAAATAGGGCACAACTAGGGCGCAAATAAGGTGCAACTAAGGCGCAACTAGGACGCAACTTGGACATAACTAGGGCGCAACTAGGGCGCAACTAGTGCTCAACTGTGGCGCAACTAGGGCGCAACTAGGGTAAAATTAGGATGCGAGTCTGTCCAACTAAGGCGCAACTAGGGCGCAACTAGGGCGCAACTAGGACGCAAGTAGGGCACACATAGGGTGCAACTAAGGCACATCTAGGGCACAACTAGAGTGCAGGTAGGGGACAACTAGGGCGCAAGAAGGGCGCAACTAGGTCGCAAGTAGGGCACAACTAGGGCGCAACTAGGGCGCAACTAGAGCGCAACTAGGGCGTAACTGGATTGCAACTAGGGTGCAAATAGGGTCAAACTAAGGCGCAAGTAGGGTGCAACTAGTGTGCAACTAGGACGCAACTAGGGTGCAAGTAGGACGCAAGCAAGGTGCAACTAGGGTGCAACTAGGGTGCAACTAGGGCGCAACTAGGGCGAAACTAGGACGCACGTAGGGCACAACTAGGGTGCAACTAGGGCACAACTAGGATACTAGGGTGCAACTAGGGCGCAACTAGGATGCAACCAGGATGCAAGTAGGACGCACGTAGGGTTCAACTAGGACACAACTAGGGCACAACTAATGTGCAACTAGGGCGCAACAAGACAGAATCAAGGGCGCATCTAGGATGCAACTTTGCCGCAACTAGTGCGCAACTAGGGCGCAACTAGGGTGCAACTAGGACGCAACTATGGTGCAACTAGAGCGCAAGTGGGGCAAACATAGGGTGAAACTGGGACCGCACATACGGCACATCTAGGGCGCAACTAGGGTGCGACTAGGACGTACCTAGTGCAAAACTGAGGCACAACTAGGGCACAACTAGGGCGCAACCAGGGTGCAAGTAGGGCGGAACTAGAGCAGAACTAGGGCGCAACTAGGGCGTAGCTAGTGCCCAACTGAGTTGCAACTAGGGCACAACTAGGGCGCAAGTGGGGCTCAATTAGGGCACAACGTGGAAAAAACTAGGGCGTGACTAGGATGCAACTAGGGTGTAACACAAAGACGCAACTAGCGTGCAAGTAGGGCGCAACTAGGGCGCAACTCAGGCTCAACTAGGACATAGCTAGTGCCCAACTGAAGTGCAACTAGAGTGGAACTAGGTTGCAACTAGGGTGAAACTAGGGCGCAATTAGGGTGCAACTAAGGCGCAACTAGGGCACAACTTGGGCACAGCTAGGGTGCAACTAGGGTACAACTAGGGCGTAACAAGGGCACAACTAGGGTGCAACTAGGATGCAACCAGGGTGCAAGTAGGACACAACTAGGGAATAACTAGGGCGCTAATAGGATGCAACTAGGGCACAACTGGGGCGGAACTAGGGTACAAAGAGGATGCAAGTAGAGAGCAACTAGGGCGCAACTAGGGCGCAACTAGGGCGCAACTAGGGCGCAACTAGGATGCAAGTAGGGTGTAGCTAGTCGCAACTAGGGCGCAACTATGGCGCAACTAGGATGAAACTATGGCGCAACTAGGGCACAACTAGGGCGCAACTAGTGCTCAACTGAGGCGCAGCTAGGACGCAAGTAGGGCGCACGTATGGCCAACTAGTGCGCATCTTGGGCGCATCTAGGGTGCAAGTAGGACACAACTAGGGCGCAACTAGGGCGCAACTAGGGTGCAACTAGAGCGCAAGTAGGGCGCAACCATGCCGCAAGTAGGGCACAACTAGGACGCAAGTAGGGCGCAACTAAGGCGCAACTAGGGCGCAACTAGGGCACAACTAGGGCACAACTTGGGCGCAACTAGGGTGTAACTAGGGTGTAACTGGGTTGCAACTAGTGCCCAACTAAGGCGCAAGTAGGTCGCAAGTAGGGTGCAACCAGGGTACAACTAGGGCGTAACTAGGGCGAAAGAAATGCACAAGCAGGGTGCAACTAGGGTGCAACTAGTGCGCAACTAGGGCGTAACTAAAGTGTAACTAGGGCACAAATAGGGCACAACTTGGGTGCAACTAGGGCGTAAATAGGGCGTAGCTATTGCCCAACTGCGGCGGAGGTAGGGCATAAGTAGTGCCCAAGTAGGACGCAAGTAAGGGGCAACTAGGGCCCAACTAGGACACAACTTAGGTGCAACAAGGGCGCAACTAGGGTGCGACTAGGATGCAAGTAGGAGGCAAGTAGGGTGCAACAAGGACTCAAATAGGACGCAACTACTCTAACTTGAACGCAACTAGGCAGGAACAAGGGCGCAACTAGGATGCAAATAATGCACAACTAGGGCGCCTTTAGGGTGCGACAAGGGTGCAACTAGGGCCTAGCAAGTGCCCAACTAAGGCACAACTAGGGCACAACTATGGCGCAAGTAGGGTGCAAGTAGGCCGCAACTAGGGCAAAAATAGGCCGCAACTAGGGCGCAACTAGGATGCAACCAGGGCGCAACTAAGCCACAACTAGTGCGCAGCTAGGGCGCATCTACGGCGCAAGAAGGATGCAAGTAGGGGGGAACTAGGGTGCAACAAGGTCGCAACTAGGGCGCAGCTAGGGTCTATCTAGGGCGCAACTAGGTCGTAACTTGTGCTCAACTGAGGCATAACTAGGTCGCAACTAGGACGCAAATAGCACGTAAGTATGGCCAACAAGGGCGCAACTTCGGCGCATCTAGGGCACAACAAGGGCGCAACTAGGGCGCAACTAGGGCACGACTAGAGCGCAAGTAGGGCACGGCTAGGGCGCAAGTAGGGTGAAACTAGGACGCAAGTAGGGTTCAATCAAGGTGCGATTAGGGTGCAACTACGTCGCAACTAGGGCGCAAGTACGGTGCAACGAGGGTGCAACTAGGGCGCAACTAAGGCGCAAGTAGGGCGTAAGTAGAGCCGAACTAGGACACAATTAGGCACAAGAAGGGCGCAAGCAAGATGCAACTAGGGTGCAAGAAGGATGTAACAAGGGCATAACGAGGACGCAACTAGGGGACAAGTAGGGTGCAACTAGGGTGCAACTGGGACGCAACTAGGGCTCAAGAATGACGCAACTAGGGTGCATCTAGGTTGCAACGTGGGCGCAACTAGGGCGTAGCTAGTGCCCAAACGAGGCACAACTAGGGCGCAATTACTGCACAACTAGGGCACGACTAGGGCACAACTAGGGCACAACAAGGGTGTAACTGGGATTCGACTAGGGTGTAGGTAGGACACAAGTTGGGCGCAACTAGGACGTAACTAGGGCGCAACTGAATGCGCAACAAGGGCGCAACTAGGGTACAACAAGGGCTCAACTAAAGCACAACTAATACACAACTAGGGCATAACTAGGGTGCAACTAGGGCGCAACGAGGGCGCAACTAAGGGACAACATGGGCGCATTCAGGGTGTGACTAGGACGTAAATAGGGCATAGCTAGTGCCTAATGTAGCGGGCAACTAGAACGCAACCAGGGCGCAACTAGGGCGCAAAAAGGGCGCAACTAGGGCGAAACTAGAGTACAAGTAGGACGCAAGTAGAGCGCAACTATGGCGCAACAAGGGCACAACTAGTGTGCAACTAGGGTGCAGCTAGGGCGCATCTAGGGCACAACTAGGGCACAAGGAGGGTGAAATTAGGGTGCAAGTAGGGCACAAGTAGGGCACAACTAGGGTGCAAGTAGGGCGTAACTAGAGTGCAACTGTGGCGCAAGTAGGATGAAACTAGGATGTAACAAGGGAAAAACTCGGGCGCAACTAGTGTGCAAGTGGTTCGCAAGTAGGGTGCAACTAGGGCACACGAACGGGCACAACTAGGGCATAAATACGGTGTACCTAATGCAAAACGGAGGCACAACTAGGACGCAACTAGGACACAACTAGGACGCAAATAGGTTGTAACTAGGGTGCAACTAGCGCGCAGCTAGGGCACAACTAGGGAGGAAGTAGGGCGCAACTAGGGCGCAACTAGGTTGCAACTAGCGTGTAGATTTTGCCAAATTAAGATGCAATAGGGCGCAACTAGGTCACAAGTGGGACGCAAGTAGGGTGAAACTAGGAAAAATCAAGAACGTAACTAGGGCGCAACAAGGGCGCAACGCTAGAACGCAACTAGGGCGCAAGTAGGGCGCAACTATGGTGCAACTCGTGCGCAACAAAGGTGTAACTAGGGTGCAACAGGTGCGCAACTAGGGCGCAACCGGGGCGCAACTAGTGTCCACCTAAGGCGCAACTAGGGTCCAACTAGGTCGCAAGTACGGCGCAAGTAGGGCGCTAATAGGGCGTAACTAGGGCAAAACTAGGGTGCAACTTGGGTGTAAGTAGGGCACAACTAGGGCGCAACTAGGGTGCAACTAGGGCGCAACTAGGGTGGAAGTAGTGTGCAAGAGGGCAGCACTTAGGAAACAACTAGGATGCAACTAGGGTGCAACTAGGGCATAACTAGGGTGCAAGTAGGGCACAAGTAGGGCCCAACTTGGACGCAAGTATAGGGTAACTAGGGTGCAACTAGGACGCAACTAGGGCACAACTAGGGTGCAAGTAGGGCACAAGTAGGGCCCAACTTGGACGCAAGTATAGGGTAACTAGGGTGCAACTAGGACGCAACTAGGGCGTAGCTAGTGCGCAACTGGATTACACGTAGGGTGCAACTAGGATACAACTAGGGTGCAACTAGGGCACAAGTAGGGCGCAAGCATGTTGCAACTAGGGCACAACGGGGATGTAACTAGGGTGCAACAAGGGTGTAACTAGGGCGCAAGTAGGACGTAATTAGGATGCAACTAGGGGGTAAATAGGGTGCAACTAGGGCAGAAGTAGGGCACAACTGGGGCGCAACTATGGCGCAAGTAGGACGCAACAAGGGCGCAACTAGGACGCAAATGGGGCGCAAATAGGATGCAAGTAGTGCACAACTATGGCGCAACTAGGGCACACCTAGTACGCAAGTAGGGCGCAAATATGGCACAACTAGGGCGCAACTTAGGTACAAGTAGGATGCAACTAGGTCGCAACTAGGGTACAACTAGGACACAAGTGCTCAACTGAGGCGCAACTATGGCGCAACTAAGGCACAAGTAGGGTGCAAGTATGGCCAACTAGGGCAGAACTAGGACACAACTAGGGTGCAAGTAGGTCACAAATAGGGCACAACAAGGGTGCAGTAGGGGCGCAACTAGAGTGCAAGTTGGGCGCAACTAGGGCGAAAGTAGGACACAATGAGGACGCAAGTAGGATGCAATTAGGGCATAACTAGGGCGCAACTAGGGCACAACTAGGGTGCAACTAAGGTGCATGTTGCGTGCAACTAGGGCGCAACTAGGGCAGAAGTAGGGCGTAAGTAGTGTGCAAGTAGGGTGAAACAAGGGCGTAAGTAGGGTGCAATTAGGGCGCAATGAGGGCGCAAGTAGGGCACAACTAGGACGCAACTAGGGCACAACTAAGGTGCATCTAGGGAATAACTAGGGCGCAACTAGGGCGTAGCTAGTGCCCAATTGAGGCGCAAGTAGGGGGCAAGTAGTGCAAATTTAGGGCGCAAGTAGGACACAACAAGGGCTCAACTAGGGTTCAACTAGGGCGCACCTAGGGCGCAACCAGGGTGCATCCAGGGCGCAAGAAGGGCACACGTTGGGAGCAAGTAGGACGCAAGTAGGGCGCAACTAGGACGCAACTAGGATGCAACTTAGGGCGCAACTAGGGCGTAACTAAGGGTGCAACTGGTACGCAACTAGTGCACAACTAGGGCGCAAGTGGGGCATAACTTATGCGGAACAAGGGCGTATCTAGGGCGCAACTAGAATGGAACTAGGGTGCACTAGAGATGGAACTAGGGTGCATGTAGGGTGCGACTAGGGTGTAACTAGGGCATAGCTAGTGCCCAACTGTGGCACAACTAGGGCGCAACTATGGTGCAAGTAGGAAACAAGTAGACTGCAACAAAAGTGTAACTAAGGCCCAACTAGGGCGCAACCAAGATGCAACTAGGGCACAACTAGGGCGCAACTAGGGTGCAACTAGGGTGCAACTAGGGCGCAAGTAGGACGCAAGTATGGCGAAACTAGGGCACAACAAGGGTGAAACTAAGGTGCAGCTAGGGTATAACTAGGGTGCAATTAGGGCGACCTAGGGAATAGCTAGGGTGCAAGTAGGGCGCAAGTAGGGCGCAACTAGGGTGCAACTAGGGCACAACTAGGGCATAACTAGGGTGCAACTAGGGCACAACTAGGGCACAAATAAGGTCCAACTAGGGCACAACTAGGGAGCAACTAGGGCGCAACTAGGGTGAAAATCGGGCGCAAGTACGGCCCATCTAGGGTGTGGATAGCGTTCAACTGAGGCGCAAGTAGGGTGCAACTAGGATGCAACTAGGACGGAATTGGACGGAAGTAGGGTGCAAGTAGGGCGCAACTAGGACGCAACTAGGACATAACTAGGGTGTAACTAGGGTAAAACTAGGGCGTAACTAGGGCACAAGTGGGGCACAAGTAGGGTGCAACTAAGGCACAAGTAGGGTACAACTAGGGTGTAACTAGGACGTAACTTGGGCGTACCTTGTGTAAAACTTAGGCGCAACAACGGCGCAACTAGGGCACAACTAGGATGTTAGAACAGCGCAACTAGGACGCAACTAGGGCACAACTAGCACGTAGCTAGTGCCCAACTGAGGCTCAAGTAGGATGCAACTAGGGCGCAACTAGGACACAACTAGGGGGCAAGTAGGACGCAACTAGGGCAAAACTAGGGCGCAACTATGGCGTAACTAGGGTGCAACTATGATGCAACGAGGGTGTAACTAGGGCGCAACGGGTGCCCAACTGAGGCGTACCTGGGGTGTAACTATGGCACAAGTAGGACACAAATAGGACGCAACTAGGGTGCAAATTGGATGCAAGTAGGGAGCAAGTAGGGCGAAACTAGGACGCAACTAGGGCACAACTAGGACGCACGTAGGGCGCAAGTAGGGCGCAAATAGGGTGCAAGTAGGACGCAACTAAGATGTAGCCAGGATGCAACTAGGGCATAACTAGGGTGTAACTAGGGTGCAAGTAGGACGCATGTAGGGCCCAACTAGGGTACAACTAGGGTGCAACTAGGGTGAAACTAGGACGCAACTAGGACACAAGTAGGGGGCAACTAGAGTGCAACTAGGACGCGACTAAGGGGCAAGTAGGGCTCAAGTACGGCTCAACTAGGGCAAAGCTAGTGCCCAACTGAGACGCAAATAGGGGGAGACTATGATGCACCTAGGGAAGAATTAGGACAGAAGAAGGGCACAAATAGGGCATAACTAGGGCGCAACTAGGCTGCAACTTGGGCGCAACTATGGCACAAGTGGGACGCAAGTAGGGCATAGCTAGTGCAAAACTAAGGCGCAACTAGGGTGCAACAAGAACCCAAGCAGGGTGCGACTAGAGTGCAACTAGTGCGCAACAAGGGCGCAACTAGGGCACATCTAGCGTGCAAGAAGGACACAACAAGGGTACAACTAGGGAGCAACTAGGGCGTAGCTAGTGCCCAACTGAGTCACAATGAGGGCGCAAGTAGGGTGCAAGTAGGGCGCAAGTAGGGCGCAAGTAAAGCGCAACTAAGGCAAAACTAGGACGTAACTAGGATGCAACTAGGATGCAACTAGGATGCAACTAGGGTGCAAGTAGGACACAACTAGGGTGCAACTAGGGCGCAACTAGGGGGCAAGTAGGGTGCAAGTTGGGAGCAATTAGGGTGCAAGTAGGGTACATCTAGGGCATAACGAGGGCGTAACTAAGGCGTAGCTATTTTCCAACTCTAGTGCAACTAGGATGCAACTAGGGGGCAACTAGGGTGCAAGTAGGGCGCAACTAGGGCACAACAACGGCGCATATAGGACGCAACTAGGGCGCAACAAGGGCACAAGTTGGGCGTAACTATGGCATAACTTGGACATAACTAAGGAGCAAGTAGGGTGCAAGTACGGCCCAACTAAGGCGTAGCTAGTGTCTAAGTGAGGCGTTAGTAGGACGGAACTAGGGTGCACCTAGGGCGGAAGTAGGACGCATGTAGTGCGCAAGTAGGGCACAACTAGGGCACAAGTAGGGCGCAATTACGGCCCAACTAGGGCGTAACTTGTGCAAAACTGAGGTGCGACAAGGGCACAACTAGGGCGCAACTAAGAGGCAAGTAGGGCGTAACTAGGACGTAACTAGGGCGCAACTAGGGCGCAACTAGGGCGCAAGTAGGACGCAAGTAGGACGCAATTAGGAAGCAGCAGGGGCGTAGCTAGTGTCCAAGTGAGGCACAACAAGGGCGCAACTAGGATGCAAGTAGGGCGCAATTAGGGCGCAACTAGGGCAAAACTAGGGAATAGCTAGGATGTTCCTAAGGCGCAAACAGGACACAACTAGGACCCAAGTAGGGCGCAACAAGGGTGCAACTAGGGCAAAACTAAGGCGCAACTAGGATGCAACTAGGGCGCAACTAGAGTACAATTAGTGCCCAACCGAGGTACAACTAGGGTGGAACTAGGGCGCAACTAGGGCACAAGTAGGGCGCAACTGAGGTGCAACTAGGGCACAACTAGGGTACTATTAGGGCGCAACTGGGGCACAACTAGGGCGCAACTAGGGCGCAACTAGGGCACAATTAGGGCACAACTACGGTGCAACGAGGGTACAACTAGGGTGAAACTAGGCCACAACCAGGGCGCAACTAGGACGCAACAAAGGCACAACTAGGGCGCAACTAGGGCGCAACTAGGGCACAATTAGGGCACAACTACGGTGCAACGAGGGTACAACTAGGGTGAAACTAGGCCACAACCAGGGCGCAACTAGGACGCAACAAAGGCACAACTAGGCCGCAACTAGGGCGCAACTAGGGCGCAACTAGGACGCAACTAGGGTGCAACTAGGGTGGAACTAGGGCACAACTAGGGCACAACTAGGACGCAACTAGGACGAAACTAGGGCGTAGCTATTGCCAAATTCAGGTGCAAGTAGGGTGGAACTAGGCCGTAACTACGGCGCAACTAGGCATACGAAGGGCGCAAGTACAGCCTTACAAGGGTGTAGCTACTACCCAGTTGAGGTGCAAGAAGGGAGCAACTAGGATGCAACTAAGGTGGAAGTAGGACAGAAGTAGGATGCTTGTAGGGCACAACTAGAGCACAAGTAGGGTGCAACTAGGGTGCAACTAGGGCGTAGCTAGTGCCCAATTGAGGCACAACTAGGGTGCAACTAGGGTGTAAGTAGGGCATACATAGGTCGCTTCTAGGGTGCCACTAGGGCGCAACTAGGACACAACTAGTGTGCAACCAGGACGCAAGTAGGACGTGAGAAGGACGCAACTAGGGTGCAACCAAATCGCAACGAAGGTGCAATTAGGGTGCAACTAGGGCGCAATTTTGGCGCAAGTAGGGCACAACTGGGGTACAACTAGGGTGGAACTAGGGCGCAACTAGGGCGCAATTACGGTGCAGCTAGGGTGCAACTATGGTGTAACCAGGGTGCAACTAGGGTGTAAGTAGGGCGCAAGTAGGGCGCAAGTAAGATGCAACTAGAACGAAACTAGTATGCAACTAGGGTGCAAGGAGGGTAAAACTAGTGCGCAAGTAGGGCGCAACTAGGGCTTATCTAGGGTGCAAGTTGGACGTAGCTAGTGCTAAACTAAAGCACAACTAGGGCGCAACTAGGGCACAACTAGGGTGCAAGTAGGGCGCAAGTAGGGTGCAACTAGGGTGCAACTAGGGCACAACAAGGGCGCAACAAGGGTACAAGGAGGGCACAACTAGGGTGCAACTAGGGTACAAGTAGGGCGCAACTAGGATACAAGAAGGGCACAACTAGGGCACAACTAGGACGCAACTATGGCGCAAGTAGGGCACAAGTAGGACGTACCTAGTGTTCAACTCAGACGCAAGTAGGTCGTATATAGGATGCACCGACGGCGGAAGTAGGACAGAAGTAGGGCGCAAGGAGGGCGCACCTAGGATGCAACTAGGGTCCATCTAGGGCAAATATGGGGCGCAATTTGGGCCCAAATAGGACACAAGTGGGACGTAAATAGGGCACAACTAGGGCACAAGCAAGCAAAACTAGGACGTAACTAGGGTGCCATTAGGGCGTAGCTAGTGCAAAACGGAGGTGCAACTAGGGCGTAACTAGGACCCAGGTAGGGCGCAATAAGGGCGCAACTAGGGTGCAACTACTACGTGACTAGAGTTCAACTAGGGTGCAAGCAGAGCACAACAAAGGTGCAACTAGGTCGCAACTAGGGCGTAGCTAGTGTCCAACTGAGGGGCAAATAGGGGGTAACTAGGATGCAGCTAGGGCGGAAGTAGGACGGAAGTGAGATGCAAGAAGGGCATAACTAGGACACAACTAAGGCGCAACTAGAGCGGATGTAGGTTGCAACTAGGACATAACTAGGGTGTAACTTGGGTACAATTTGGACGCAAGTAGGGCGCAAGTAGGGCGCAACTAGGGCGCTAGAAGGGCGCAACTACGGCGCAACTAGGACGTAGCTAGTGTACAACTGAGGCGCAACTAGAGTGAACCTAAAGCGCAAGTAGGGCGCAAGTAAGGCGTAACTAGTGCGTAACTAGGACGCATGTAGGGTGCAACAAGGGCGCAACAAGGGTGCAACTAGGGTGCAACCAGGTCATAACTAGCGTGCAACTAGGGCAGAACTAGAGCGCAAGTATGGCCAACTAGTGCGCAACAAGGACGCAAGTAAGTCCTAACTAGTGTGCAACTAGGGCGCAACTAGGGCGCAACTAGGGCGCAACTAAGGCGCAACTAGGGCGCAAATAGGAAACAACTAGGACGTAACTAGTGCGCAACTAGGTCGCAACTAGTGCGCAACTAGTGCGCAACTAGGGTGAAAGTAGGGCTCAACTAGGTTGAAACTAGGCGTAACTAGGGCGCAACTAGGACGCAACTAGGGTGCAACTAAGGCGCAACTAGTATGCAACTAGGGCGCAACTAGGGCGCAACTAGTGCGCAACTAGGACGCAACTAGGACGCAACTAGGGTGTAACTAGGATGTAACTTGGGCACAACTAGGACGCAACTAGGGCGCAACTAGGGTGCAACTAGGGCGCAACTAAAGCCAAAATAGGGTGCAACTAGGGTGCAACTAGGGTACAACTAGTGTGCAACTAGGACGCAACTAGGGTACAACTAGGGTGCAACTAGGGCATAATTATCACGCAACTAAGACGCAACTAGGACGCAACTAGGGCGCAACTAGTGCGTAACTACGGCCGAAGTAGGGTGCGACTAGGGTACAACTAGGGGGTAACTAGCGTGCAACTAGGGTGCAAAAAGGCGCAAGTATGGCCAACTAGGGTACAACTAGGGCGCACCTAAGACCCAACTAGTGTGCAACTAGGGCGCAACTAGGGCGCAACTAGGGCACAACTAGGTCGCAACTAGGGCGCAACTAGGGCGCAACTAGGGCGTAACCACGGCGCAACTAAGACATAACTAGGGCACAACTAGGGCGCAACTACGGCCCTACTAGGGCGTAGCTAGTGCCCAACTGAGGTGCAAGTAGGGCGGAACTAGGATACAATTAGGGTGCAAGAAGGCTGGTAGTAGGACGCAAGTAGGGAGGAACTAGGACGCAACTAGGGTGCAACTAGAGCACAACTAGGGCGCATGTAGGGAAAACGTATGGCGCAACTAGGGCGCTAGTTGGGCACAACTAGGATGCAACTAAGATGTAGCTGGTTCCCAACTAAGGCACAATTAGGGTACAACTTGGGCACAAGTAGGGCACAAGAAGGTCGCACCTAGGGCGCCACTAGGGCGCAACTAGGACGCAACTAAGGCGCAACTAGGATACACGTAGGGTGGAACTAGAGCGCAACTAGGGCGCAACTAGGGTTCAACTAGGGCGCAACAAGGATGAAACTAGGGCGCAACTAGGGCGCAGGTAGGGCCAACTAAGGCGCATCTAGGGTGCAAGTAAGGCCCAACTAGGATGGAACTAGGTCGTAACTAGGATGCAAGTAAGGCGCAAGTAGGATGCAAATACGGTGCAGCTATGGCGTAACTAGGCGCAACTGCGGCGCAACTACGGTGTAACTAGGACGCAACTAGGACGCAAGTAGGGCGCAACTAGGGATCAACTAGGGCGCAACTAGGATGCAACTAGGGCGCAACAAGGGCGCAACTAGGGATCAACTAGGTGCAACTAGAGCACAACTTGGGCCTAACTAGGGCACAACTAGAGCGCAACAGGGGCGGAACTAGGGTGCAATTAGTTTGTAGCCAGGGCGCAACTAGGGCGCAACTAGGGCGCAACTTGGGCGCAACTAGGGCGCAACTTGGGTGCAACCAGGGTGTAACAAGGGTGCAACTAAGGTACAAGTAGGGCCCAACGAGGGCGCAAGGAGGGCGCATCTAGGAAGCAACTAGGGCACAACTAGGGTGTAATTTGGGCGCAAATAGGACACAACTGGCATGCAAGTATGGGGCATGTAGGGCGCAGCTAGTGTGCAAGTATGGTGGAAGTATGGTGCAAGTAGGACGCAACTAGGATGCAACTATGGTGCAACTACGAGGCAAGTAGGGGGCAACTAGGGTGCAAGTAGGGCCCAAGTAGGGCGCAGCTAGGATGCAACTAGGGCACAACTAGGGCGCAACTAGGAAACAACTAGGGTGTATCAAGGGCGCAACTAGGGTGCAACTAGGGCTCTAGGGTGCAAGTAGGGTGCAACTAGGGTGCAACTAAGGCACAAATTGGGCGCAACTTGGGTACAACTAGGATGTAACTAGGGTGTAACTAGGGTGCAATGGGGTGCAATTAGGGCACAAGTAGGGCGCAAGTAGGGCGCAAGTAGGGCGCAACAAGGGGGTAACTAGGACGCAAATAAGGCGCAACTAGGGGGCAAATAAGGCACAACTAGGGTGCACCTAAGGTGCAACTAGGACGCAACTATGGCACTGGGGCGTAACTTGGATGCAACTGGGGCGTATTTGGGGCACAACGAGGATGCAACTAGGTTGCAACTAGGGACCAACTAGGGTGAAACTAGGACCCAAGTAGGACGCAACTAGGGCGACACTAGGGCGCAAGGAGTGCGTAAGTAGGGCGCAACTAGGGTGTGACTTGGGCCTAAGTAGGTCGCAACTAGGGTGCAACTACGGCATAACTAGGGCGTAGCTAGTATCCAACTGAGGCGTAACTAGGGCGCAACTAAGGCGCAACTAGGGTGAAACTAGGGTGCAACTAGGGTGCAACTAGGGTGTAACTAGGGTGCAACTAGGGCGCAACTAGGGTGCAACTAGGCTGAAACTACGGTGCAAGTAGTGCAAACTTGGATGGAACTATGGCGCAACTAAGGCCTAAATACGGTGCAACTAGGATGGAACTAGGGCGCAAGTGGGGCGCAAGTAGGACGAAACTGCAATGTTACAAGGGCGCAACTAGGGCGCAACTAGGAAGCAACTAGGGCGCAACGACGCACCTAACGTGCAATTAGGGTGCAACTAGGGTGTAACTATGCGTAACAAGGGTGTAAGTTAGGAGCAACTAGGGCATAACTGGGATGCAACTAGGGGGCAACTAGGGTGCAAGTAGGGTGCAACTAGGGTGCAAGTAGGGCACAACTAGGGTGCAAGTAGGGTGCAAGTAGGGTACAAGTAGGGCACAAATATTGCGCAAGTAGGGCGCAACAAGGGTGCAACTAGGATGCAACAATGGTGCAACAAGGACACAAGTAAGGCGCTACTAGGATGCAACAAGGGGACAACAAGGGTGCAACTAGGATGCAACTAGGATGCAACTAGGATGCAAGTAGGGCGCAATAAGGATGCAACTAGGGCGCAACTATTTTGCAACTACGATGCAACTAGGGTGTAGCAAGGATTTAAGTAGGGCACAAGTCGGGTGCATCTAGGGTGCAACTAAGGCGCAACTAGGACGTAACTAAGGCACAACTAGGGTACAACGAGGGTTTAACTAGAGTGCAACGAGGGTGCAACTATGCGGCAATTGGGGTGCAATTGGGGTGCAACTGGGGTGTAACTGGGGCGCAACTGGGACAAACTAGGGCGCAATTAAGACGCAAGTAGGATGCAACTAGGGCCCAAGTAAGGCACAATCAGGGCCAAACTAGGGCGCAACTAGGGCGTGAGTAGGGTGCAAGTAGGGCGCAACTAAGGCGCAAATAGGGTGCAACGACGGCGCAACTAGGGCACAACTAGGGCATATCTAGTACCCAACTGAGGCGCAACTAGGGTGTGACTAGGGCGCAAATAAGGCGCAACTAGGACGCAACTAGGGCGCAACTAGGGCGCAACTAGGGCACAACTAGGGCATATCTAGTACCCAACTGAGGCGCAACTAGGGTGTGACTAGGGCGCAAATAAGGCGCAACTAGGACGCAACTAGGGCGCAACTAGGGCGTAACTAGCGTGCAACTAGGACGCAACATGGGTACAACTAGGACACAACTAGGGCGCAACTAGGGCATAACTGGGGTACAAGTAAGGCGCAACTAGGGTGTAACTAGGTCGCAACTAGGGCGAAACTAGGGTCCAACTACGGCGCAAGTATATTGCGAGTAGGGCGCAATTAGGGCGCAAGTAGGGTACAACTAGGGTGCAACTAGGGTGCAAATAGGAGGCAACTAGGTTGTAGCTACTGCCAAAATCAGGCGCACCTAGGACGTAACTAGGGTGCAACTAGGGAGCAATTAGGGCACAATTGAGGCGTAACTAGGACTCAACTACTGTGCAAGTAGGGTACAACTAGGGTGCAACTAGGGCGCAAGCAGGGCGCAGCTAGGGCGCAACAAGGACGCAGCTACGACATAGCTAGTGTCCAACCGAGGCACAACAAGGGTACAACTAGGGCACAACTAGGGAGCAATTAGGGCACAACTAGGGCACAACTAGGGCACAACTAGGGCACAACTAGGGCACAACTAGGGCACAACTAGGGCACAACTAGGGTGGAACTAGGGCACAAGTAGGGCACAAGTAGGGGACAACTAGGTTGCAACTAGGGTGTAACTAGCAAGTAACTAGGGTGCAACTTGGGCGCAACAAGGGCGTAACAAGGGCGCAATGCGGGCTCAACTAGGGCGCAACTAAGGCACATCTTGGACGCAACTCGGGCGTAACTAGGGTGAATCTAGGGCGCATCTAGGGTGAAACTAGTGCTCAATTAAGGTGCAAATGTGGCACAACTAGGATACAAGTAGGGTGAAACTATGTTGCAACTAGGATGCACATAGGGTGCAGCTAGAGCATAAGTAGGGCACAAGTAGGATGCAACTAGGGCGCAACTAGGACGTAACTAAGGCGCAACTAGGGTGCAACTACAGTACAACAAGTGCACAACTATGGCGTAATTGGGGCGCAACTAGGGTACAACTGGGGTGTAACTGGGGCACAAGTGGGGCGAACTAGGGTGCAACTAGGACACAAGTAGGGTGCAACTAGGGTCCAAGTAAGGCACAATTAGGGTGAAACTAGGGCACAACTAGGACGCAAGTAGGGTACAACTAGGGAGAAACTAGCACGCAAGTAAGGTGTAACTACGGCGCAACTAGGGCGCAACTAGGGCATAGCTAGCATCTAACTGAGGTGCAACTAGGGTGTGACTAGGGCGCAACTAGGGCGCAAAAAGGGTGCAACTATGGCGCAACTAGGGTGCAACTAGGGCATAACTAGGGCGCAACTAGGGTGCAACTAGGGCGTAACTATGATGCAACTAGGGTGCAACTAGGGCGTAACTTGGGAAGATGTAGGGCGCAACTAGGGCATAACTAGAGCGTAACAAGGGAAAAATTAGGGTGCAACTACGGCGCAAGTATGGCACAAGAAGGACGCAACTAGGGTGCAAATAGGGTGCAACGAGGGTGCAGCAAGGGCGCAACTAGGGTGTAGCCAGTGTCGAAATCAGGCGGACCTAGGGCGTAACTAGGGTGCAACTAGGACACAATTAGCGCACAATTGAGGTGTAACTAGGAAGAAACTACGAAGCAAGTAGGGCATAACTAGGACGCAACTAGGACGCAACTAGGACACAGATAGGGTGCAACTAGGGCGTAACTAGGATGCTGCTAGGACATAACTAGGGTCCAACCGAGGCGCAACAAGGGCACAACGAAGGTGGAACTAGGGCGCAAGTAGGGCACACCTAGGGCGCAGCTAGGGCACAAATAGGGTGCAACTAGGTTGGAACTAGGGCACAAGTAGGACAAAACTAGGGTGCAACTAGGGTGTAACTAGCAAGCAACTAGGGTAGAACTTTTGTGCAACAGGTGCATAAGAAGGGAGCAACTCAGGCACAACTAGGGCGCAACTCAGGTACAACTAGTACGCAACTAGGGCGCAACTAGGGCAAATATAGGGTGCAATTAGGACGTAACTAGTGCTCAACTAAGTGTAAATAGGGCGCAACAAGGGCTCAACTAGGATGCAACTAGGACGTAACTAGGACACAACTAGGGCGGAACTAGGGCGTGACCCGGACGCAAGTAGGGCGCAAGCAGGGGGCAAATAGGGCACAACTAGGGTGCAACTAGGGCGCAAGTAGGGTATAACTAGGGCGCAACTAGAGTGCAACTAGGGTGCAACTATGGTGCAACTAGGACGTAAGTAGGGTGCAAGTAGGGCGCAACGAGGGAATTATGGTTAATCACCCCATGGTGTATCAAAAAGTGTTTTCTTATGTGCAGATATTTTTCAGAAATCATCAACATCACTCCATGTAACTAGAGCCCAAATATACATTCATCATATAAGGTGTTGATTGTTATGGATTAGATGAAACTTGTGCTACTTTTTGTTAGAAGTCCATGTTCACTGATATGTTCACATCCCAGTACATTTGTCGATTCACACTTTCAGGGGTGAGGTGATTGGTCATATATGCAACTAGGGTGCAACTAGGGCGCAAGTAGGATGCAAAAAGGGAGCAAATAGGGCATAACGAGGACACAACTAGGGTGAAACTGATGCGCAACTAGGACACAAGTATGGGGCAAGTAGGGATCAAGTAGGACACACTTAGGAAGCAACTAGGGTGCAACTAGGGTGCAATTAAGGTGCAACTAGGGTGCAAGTAGGGTGCAAGTAGGATGCATCTAAGGCGCAAGTAGGGCTTAACTAGGACGCAACAAGGGCGCAAAAAGGGAACAACTAGGTCACAACTACGGCGCAACTAGGGCGCAAGTAGGCCAAAGCTAGGGTGCAACTGAGGTGCTACTAGGGTGCATCTAGGATACAACTAGGGCACAACTAGGGAGCAACTTAGGCGCAACTAGGGCGTAACTAGTGTGCAACTAGGGTGCTAGTAAGGTACAAATAACGCACAAATAGGGCTTAAGTAGTGCGAAACTAGGGTGCATCTAGGACGCAACTAGGGCACAACTAGGACGCAACTATGGTGCAACTAGGGCACAATTCGGGTGAAAGTAGGGTAAAAGTAGGGTGCAATTAGGGCACAACTAGGACGCAACTAGGGTGGCACTAGGGTGCAAGTAGGGCATAACAAAAGTGCAAGTAGGGCAAGACAAAGGTGCAACAATGACGCAAGTTTGGTGCAACTGGGGCACAACTGGGTCGTAACTTGGGTGCAACTGGGGAGCAACTAGGGCACAACTAGGACGCAACTAGAGTACAATGAAGGCCCAAGCAGGGCACAAGTAGGGCAAAACTAGGGCAGAACTAGGGTACAATTGTGTCATGAGTAGGGCACAGGTAGGGCGCAACTGCGACACAAGTAGGACACAACCAGGACGCAACTAGGACGCAACTATGGCGTAGCTAGTACCCAACTAAGGCGTAACTAGGGCGCAACTAGGGTGCAATTAGGGAGAAACTAGGACGAAACTAGGGTGCAACTAGGGCACAATTAAGGCGCAACTAGGAAGCAACTAGGGGGCAAGGAGGGCGCAACTAGGGTATAGCTTAGGCGCAACTAGGGTGAAACTAGGGAGCAACTAGGGCGCAACTATGTCGTAACTAGTGTCTAAATGAGGTACAACTAGGGTGCAACTAGGATGCTAGTATGGCAAAAGTAGGGCAAAACTAGGAACGAAGCTAGGGTGCAGCTAGGGTGCAACTAGGGCGCAACTAGGGCGCAACTACGGAGGAACTAGGGTCCAAGTAGGATGCGACTAGGGTGAAACTAGGGTGCAACAAGGGTGCATGTAGGGCACAAGTACGGCTCATCTAGGGCACAACTAGGGCGCAACTAGGGCGCAACTACGGAGGTACTAGGGTCCAAGTAGGATGCGACTAGGGTGAAACTAGGGTGCAAGAAGGGCACATGTAGGGCACAAGTACGGCTCATCTAGGGCACAACTAGGGCGCAACTAGGGCGCAACTAGGACGCATCTAGGGCACAACTAGGGTGCAACTAGGGTGAAACAAGGGCGCAAGTACAGGGCAACCTGGCACAACCAGGGCGCAACTAGGGCACAAGTAGGGTGCAATTAGGGCACAGCTAAGGCGAAACTAGGGCACAACTAGGGGGCAACTAGGGCGCAAGTAGGATGCAACTGTGGCACAACTAGGGCCCAATCAGGACGCAAGTAGGGTGCACGTAGGGCACAACTAGGGTGCAAGAAGGACGCAAGATAGGCACAACTATGGCACAAGAACGGCGTAACTAGGGCGCTACTAGGGCACAACTAGGGCGTAACAAGGGCGCAACTAGGACAAAACTAGGATGCAAGTAGGGTACAACTAGGGCGCAACTAGGACGTATCTAGGATGCAACTAGGGTGCAACTAGGGTGTAACTAGGGTGCAAGTATGGAGAAACCAAGGCACAACTAGGATGCAACTAGGGCACAACTAGGGTGCAACTAAGGCGCAACTAGGGTGCAACTAGGGTCCAAGTAGCGCACAACTAGGTCGTAGCTAGGACAAAACTAGGGTGCAAGTAGGGCGCAACCAAGGCAGAACTAGAGAGCAGCTAGGGCGTACTTAGTACCCAACCGAGGCGCAACAAGGGTGCAACTAGGGCACAACTAGGGCGCAAGGAGGGAGCAACCAAGATGCAAGTAGGGCGTAACTAGGACGAATCTAGGGTGCAAGGAGGGTACAAATAGGGCCTAACTAGGGTGCAACTAAGGCGCATGTAGGGCGCAACTAGGGTGCAACTAGAATGTAGCTAGGACACAAGTAGGATGCAACTAGGGTGCAACTAGGATGCACGTAGGGCATAACTAGGGTACAAGTAAGGCATAAGTAGGGCGGAACTAGGGCGCAACTAAGGGCATAACTAGGATGCATCTAGGGTGCAAGTATGGTACAACTAGGATGCAACAAGGGAGCAACTAGGACGTCGCTAGAGCAAAACTGGGACACAACTAGGGCGCAAGTAGGGCACAATGAGGATGCTAATACGGCGCAACTAGGACGTGACTAGGGTACAACTAGGGTGCAACTAGGGTGCCACGAGGTTGTAACTAGGGCAACTACGGTACAACTAGAGAACAACAAGGGCGCAACTAGGGCGTATCTAGTGGCCAACTGAGGTGTAAGTAGGGCGCAACTAGGGCACAACTAGGGCACAACTAGTGTGCAAGAAGGCGGAATTAGGATGCAACTAGGGTGCAACTAGGGCACAACTAGGGTGTAGCTAGTACACAACAAAGGCGTAACGAGGGCGCACGTTTGGTGCAACTACGGCGTAATTTGCGCGCAAGTAGGACACAAGTAGGTCGCAACTAGTGCATAACTAGGGTGCATCTAGGACGAAACCAGGGTGCAATTTGGGCGCAACTAGGGCACAAGTAGGGTGCAAGTAGGGGACAACTAGGGCGGAAGAAGGGCGCAATTGAGGTGCAAGAGTGCTGCTAGGGCGTAGCTATTGCCCAACTGAGGAACAACTAGGGCGCAACTAGGGCGCAACTAGGAAGCAAATAGGGCGCAATTGAGGCGCAACTAGGACGCAACTAGGGCGCAAGAAAGGCACAAGAAGGGTGCAACTAGGACGCAACTAGGGGGCAACTAGGGCGCGACTAGGGCGCAACTAGGGTGCAAATAGGGTACAAGTAGAATGCAACTAGAACACAACTAGGGCGTAACAAGGGTGCAACTATGGTGCAACTAGGATGCAAGTAGGGTGCAAGAAGGGTGCAACAAGGGCATAACTAGGGCACAAGTAGGGCAAGATTAGGATGCAACTAGGGCACAACAAGGGCGTAACTAGGGTGCAACTAGGACGCTACTAGGATACAAACTATGGCGCAACTAGGGCGTAACTAGGGTGCAAGTTGGGCACAAATAGGGCACAACAAGGACGCAAGTAGAATGCAAGATAGGCGTAACTATGGCGTAACTAGGGCACAACTAGTTCGAAACAAGGTCGGAACTAGGGCACAATTAGGGCGCAACTAGGGTGTTACTAGGGTGCAACTAGGGCGCAACTCGGAGGCAACTAAGGTGCAACTAGGGCGCAACTAGGATGCAATTAGGATGTAACTAGGGTGCAAGCAGGGTGCAACTAGGGCACAACTAGGGTGCAAGTAGGGCGCAAGTAGGACGCAACTAGGGCGCGAATAGGGGAAAGCTAGGGCGTAACAAGGGTACAACTATGGCGCAACTAGGATGCAAGAAGGGCGCAAGAAGGACACAACTAGGGCACAACTAGGGCACAAGTAGGACGAAATGAGGGTGCAACTAGGGCACAACTAGGACGCAACTAGGGCGCAACTAGGGCACAAGTAGGATGCAACTATGGTGGAACTAGGGCGCAACTTCGACATAAGAAGGGCGAAAGTAGGGCGGAACTAGGGTGCAAGTAGGATGCAAGATAGGTACAACTATGGCAAAACTAGAGACAACTAGGGTGCAACTAGGGTGCAACTGGGGCGCAACAAAGTGCAACTAGGGCGTACCTAGTGTGCAACTAGGGTGCAACTAGGGTGCAAGTAGGGCGCAATTAGGGCGCAACTAGGATGCAACTGAGGTGCTACTAGGATGCAACTAGGATACAACTAGGGCGCAACTAGGGAGTAATTTCGGTGCAACTAGGGCGCAACTAGGGCGCAACTAGGTTGCTAGTAAGGCACAACTAGGGCACAAGTATGGCAAAACTAGGGCGAAACTGGGGCGCAACTAGGGCACAACTAGGGTGCAACTAGGGTGCAACTAGGGTGCAAGTAGGGCATAAGTAGGGGGAAACGTGTGCGCTAGTAAGGCACAAATAGGGTGAAACTAGAACACAACTAGGGCGTAGCTATTGTCCAACTAGGGCGCACCTATGATGTAACCAGGATACAAGAAGGGTGCAAGTAGGACATAATTGAGGCGAAACTAGGACACAACTAGGGCGCAAGTAGGGCACAACTAGGGCGTAACTAGGGTGCAAGTAGGGTGCCACTAGGGCGCAACTAGGACGTAACCAGCAAGAAACTAGGGCGCAACTAGGGCGCAACTAGGACGCAATGAGGGCACAACTAGGGCACAACTAGGGCGCCACTAGGGCGCAAGTAGGAAGCAACTAGGGTGCAACTAGGGTGCAACTAGGGCGCAACTAGGGTGCAACAAGGGTATGAATAGAGTGCAACTAGGGTGCAACTAAGGCACAACTAGGGTACAACGAGGGTGGAACTAGGACGCAAGTAGGGCGCAACTAGGGTGCAACTAGGGCGCACGTAGGACGCAAGTATGGCGCAACTAGGGCACAACTAGGACACAAGTAGGACACAAGTAGGGCGCAACTGGGGTGTAACTAGGGCGCAACTAGGGTGCAACTAGGGCATAACCAGGGCGCAACAAGGGCACAACTAGGGTACAACTAGGGCGCAACTAGGGCAGAAGTAGGGTGCAATTAGGGTGTAAGTAGGGCGTAAGTAGGACAAAACTAGGGTGCAACTAGGGTGTAACTAGTACGCAAGTAGGGCACAAGAAGGGTGCAACTAAGAAAAAACTAGGTCGAAAGTACGGCGCAGGAAGGCCAAAAATATGACTTGAATAAGACGCAACTAGGGCGCAGGTAGGGTGCAAGTAGGGCGTAAGAAGGATGCAACTAGGTCGGAAGAAGGGTGCAACTAGGGCGCAACTAGGGTGTAACTAGGGCACAAGAAGGGCGCAAGTAGGGCGCAAGTAGGACGCAACTAGGGCAGAAGTACGGTGTAACTAGGGTGTATCTAGTGCCTACTTGAAGCGCAACTATGGCGCTAGTAGGGCGCAACTAGGGTGTAATTAGGGCGCAACTAGGGTGCAAGTAGGGCACAAGTAGGGTGCATCAGGGGTGTAAGTAGGGCACAACTAGGGCGTAACAACGGTGCAACTATGGCCAACTTGGGCACAAGCAGGACGCAACTAGGGTGTAACAAGGACGTAACTTGGGCGCAAGTAGGGCGCAAGTACGACCCAACTTGGGCAAAGCTAGTGCCCAACTGAGGCATAAGTAGGGCGCTACTGGGACACAACTAGGACGGAAGTAGGATGGAAGTAGGCCGCAAGAAGGTCGAAAATAGGGTGCAACTAGGGCACAATTAGGGTGCAACTAGTGTGCAAGTAGGGTACAACTAGTGCGAAACTAGGAGGCAACTTGGGTACAAATAGGGCACAAGTGGGCCGGCAGGTAAGGCGCAACTTGGGCATAAGTAGGGCGAAACAAGGGCAAAAATAGGGTGCAACAAATGCGTAGCTAGTGCAAAACTGACGCGCAACTAGGGTGCAACTAGGGCGCAACTAGGACCCAAGTAAGAAGTAACTTGGGCGCAACTAGGGTGCAACTTGGGTGCAACTAGGGTACAATTAGGGTGCAAGTAGGGCACAACTAGGGCATAGCTAGTGCCAAACGGAGGTACAACTAGTGTGCAGCTACGACACAAGTAGGACGCAAGTAGGGCCCAAGCAGGGTGCAACTAGGGTGCAACTAGGGCGCGACTACGACGTAACTAGGGCACAACTAGGGCGCAAGAAGGGCACAACTAGGGTGCAAGTTGGGCACAACTAGGGTTCAACCAGGGTGCAACTAGGGCGTAGCTAGTGTCCAACTGAAGCGCAACTAGGACGCAACTAGGGTACATCTAGGGTGCAAGAAGGGTACAACTAGGGTGCATCTAGGGCCCAACTATGGCGCAAGAAGCACACATATAGGACGTAACTAGGGTGCAATTACGACATAAGTAGGACGCAACTTGGGCACAACTAGTGTGCAAGTAGGACGCAAGAATAGCTCAACTAGGGCATAGCTAGTGCCCAACTGAGGTGCATATAGGGTGCAACTAGGATGTAGAGAGGGCGGAAGCATGACGGAAGTAGGGCGCAAGTAGAGCGCAAGTAGGGCGCAACTAGGGTGTATCTAGGGCGCAACACCGGCGCATGTGGGATGCAAGTAGGGTGCAAGAGGGGCACAATTAGGATGCAACTAGGGCGCAACTAGGGCAAAACTAGGTCGTAGCTCGTGCAAAACTAAGGCGCAACTAGGGCGCATTTAGGGCGCAACTAGGATACAAGTAGGATGCAACTAGGGTGCGACAAAGGGCGCAACGAGGACGAAACTAGTGTGCAAGCAAGGCACAACTAGGGCGGAACTAGGGCGTAGCTACTGCCCAACTGAGGCACAACTAGGTCGCAACTAGGACACAAGAAGGGCACAAGTAGGGCACAACTGGGGCAAAACTAGGGCGCAACTAGGGCGCGACTAAGGCGCAACCAAGACGCAACTAGAGTGCAACTAGGGCGCGACTAGGGCTTAACTAGTGTCCAATTGGAGTGGAACCAGGACGCGACTATGGCACAAGTAGGGAACAAGTAGGGCGCAACTAGGGTGCAACTAGGGCACAACTAGGGCGCAACTACGGCGCAAATAGGACGGAAGTCGTTCAACTGAGGTGCAAGTAGGACATAAGGGCGTATGTAGGGCGCAACTAGTTCGCAACTAGGGCACAACTAGTTCGCAACTAGGGCACAACAAGGGCATAACTAGGACATAGCTAGTGCCCAACTGAAGCACATCTAGGACACAACATAGGCGCAACTAGGGTGCAAGTAGGGTGCATGTAGTTTGCAACTAGGTCACAACTAGAGCGCAACAAGGGCACATATAGGATGTCGCTGAGGCGCAACTAGGGCACAAGTAGGGTGCAAGTGTGACCCAACTAGGGTATAGCTAGCGCTCAACTGAGGTGCAAGTAGGACATAACTATTGTGCAGCTAGGGTGGAAGTAGGACGGAAGAAGGGCCCTAGTAGGACACAACTAGGGTGCAACTAAGGCGTAACTAATGCGCAAGTGGGGTACAAGTACGGCACAACTAGGACAATAGTAGGGCACAAATAGGGCACAACTAGGGTGCAACTAGGGTGTAACTAGTACAAAACGGAGGCACAAATAGGGCGTAATAACGGCGCAACTCGGACGCAAGTAGGGTGCAACTAGGGCGCAACAAAGGGCACAACTAGGGTGCAAATAGGGCACAACTAGGGTGCAAATAGGGCACAACTAGGGCACAACTAGGTCACAACTAGGGCGTAGCTAGTGCCCAACTGAGGCAGAATAAGGGCGCAAGTAGGACGCAAGTAGGGCGCAAGTAGGGCCTAATAAGGGCTAAACTAGGGCATAACTAGGATCTAACTAGGACGCAACTAGGATGCAACTAGGATACAACTAGGAATCAACTAGGCCACAAGTAGGGCGCAACTAGGGGGAAACTAGGACGCAACTAGGACACAACAAGGGCACAACTAGGATGCAACTAGGGCGCAACTAGGGTGCAAGTAGGGTGTAACTTTGGGGCAACTAGGGTGCAACTTGGGCATAAGTAGGGTGCAAGTAGGGCGCAAGTAGTATGCAACTAGGACACATGTAGGGCTCAACTAGGGCACAACTAGGACGCAACTAGGGTCCAAGTGCTGCGCAACTAGGACACGACTAGGGCACAACTAGGGCGCAAGTAGGGCGCCACTAGGGCACAACAAGGGCGCAACTAGGACGCAACTAGGGTGCAACTAGAGCGCATCTTAGATGCAACTAGGGCACAATTAGGACAAAACTAGGACATAACTAGGGCGTAGCTAGTGCCAAACTGAGGCGCAAGTAGGACACAACTATGGTGAAACTAGGGCATAACTAGGGCATAAGAAGGGTGCAAGTACGGCCAAACTAGGGCATAGCTAGTGCCCAACTCAGGCGCAAGTAGAGCGCAACTAGGACGCAACTAGGATGCAAGTAGGACGAGAGTAGGACACACGTACGGTACAACTAAGGCGCAACTAGGGTGCAAGTAGTGCACAACTATGGTGCAACTAGGACGTAGCTAGTGTCCAACAGAGGCGCAACTAGGGTGTAGCTAGGACGCAAGTAGGGGGAAGCAGGTCGTTCCTAGGGCACAACTAGGGCGCAACTAGGGAGCTACTAGGATGCAAGTAGGGCGCAACTAGGGCGCAACTACGGTGCAACTAGGATACAACTAGGATGCAACTAGGGCGCAACTAGGGCGCAAGTAGGGCCAACTACGGTGCAAGCAGGGTGCGACAAGGGTACAACTAGGGCGCAAGTAGGGCGCAAACATGGCGCAACTAGGACACAGCTAGGCTACAAGTAGCATACAACTAGGATGCAAGTAAGACGCAATGAGGGTGCTATTAGGGCGTAACTCGGGCACAACTAAGGGCGCAATGAGGCACAACTTAGGTGCAACTAGGGCGCAACTAGAACGCAACTAGGTCGCAACTAGGACGCAACTAGGGCGCAACTAGGGTGCAACTAGGGTGCAAGTAGGGAGGAACTAGGGAACA
The DNA here is from genome assembly GCA_023375785.1 of Penium margaritaceum. Taxonomy (NCBI): domain Eukaryota; kingdom Viridiplantae; phylum Streptophyta; class Zygnematophyceae; order Desmidiales; family Peniaceae; genus Penium; species Penium margaritaceum. Next base: position 129,596 of record SZWC01003123.1, on the reverse strand, counting down.
ACTAGGGCACAACTAGGACGCAACTAGGGCGCAACTAGGACACAACTAGGAAGCAACTAGGATGCAACTAGGATGCAACTGGGGCGTAATGAAAACGCAAGTAGGAAACAAGTGTACAACTACGGTGCAACTAGGGTGCAAGGAGGGCGCAAGTAGGGCGCAACTAGGACGCAACTAGGGCGCAACTAGGGTGCAACTAGGGTGCAAGTAGGGAGGAACTAGGGAACAACTAGGGCACAACTAGGACGCAACTAGGGCGCAACTAGGACACAACTAGGAAGCAACTAGGATGCAACTAGGATGCAACTGGGGCGTAATGAAAACGCAAGTAGGAAACAAGTGTACAACTACGGTGCAACTAGGGTGCAAGGAGGGCGCAAGTAGGGCGCAACAAGGGCGCAACTAGGATGCAACTAGGGTGGAACTAGGGTCCAACTAGGACCCAACTAAGGTGCAAGTAGGGCGCAACTGGGGTGAAAGGAAGGCGTAACTAGCGGGCAACTAGGACACAAGTAGCGTGCAAATAGGGTGCAACTAGGGCATATCTAGTGCCCAACACAAGTGCAACTAGGGCGCAAGTATGGTGCAAGTAGGATGTAACTAGGGCGCAACTCGGGTGCATCTAAGGCGCAAGTAGGGCGCAACTAGGGGATAAGTAGGGCGCAACTAAGGGTTCAACAAGATGCAACTATGGTGCAACTAGGGGACAACTAGGACGTAAGTAGGCTCCATTAGGGCGTAACTTGGACTCACGTAAGGCCTAACTTGGGTGCATCTAGAGCGCAACCAGGGCGCAAGTATGGCGCAAATAGGATGCAACTACAGCACAACTAGGGTACAACTAGAGTGAAACTAGGGTGCTACTAGGGCAAAACTAGGGTGCAACTAGGGTGCAACTAGGGCACAACTAGGGCACAACTAGGACGCAACTAGGATGCAAGTAGGGCGCAACTAGGGTGCAACTAGGGTGAAACTAGGGCTCAACTTGGACGTAACTAGGGTGCAACTAGGGTGCAACTAGGGTACAAGTAGGACACAACTAGGGCGTACCTAGGGCGCAACTAGGGTGTAGCTAGTGCCTAACTGAGGTGCAACTAAGATAGAACTAGGGTGCAACAAGGGCGCAACTAGGGCACAGCTACGACATAACTAGGATGCAACTTGGGTGCAACTAGGGTGAATCTTGGGCGCAACTAGGTCACAATTATGGGACAATTAGGGCGCATGCAGGGCACAACTAGGGCATAACAAGGGCCAAGCTAGGGTGTCACTAGGGTGCAAGTAGGGCGCAACCAGGGCGTTGCTGGTGTCCAATTGAGGCGCAACTAGGATGCAAGCAGGGTACAAGTAACACGCAAATAGGGCACAACTAGGACGCAACTAGGGCACAACTAGGGCATAACAAGGGTGAAACTAGGGCATAGCTAGTATCCAACTGAGGCGCAAGTAGGGCACAAATGGGGTGCAACCAGGGTGTAACTAGGATGCAAATAGGGCAAAAGTAGGGCGCAAGTAGGGCGTAAGTAGGACGCAACTAGGGTGCCACTAGGGCGCAAATAGGGTGCAATTAGGTTGTGACTAGGGCGCAAGTAGCACGCATCTAAGGTGCAAATAGGGTGTAAATAGGGCGCAATTAGGGTGCAACTAGGGTGTAACTACGGTGCAAGTAGGGAAAAACAAGGACGTAACTAGGGCATAGCTAGTGTCCAACTAAGGCGCAGCTTGGAAGTAACTAGGGTGCAAGTAGGGTGCAGTTGAGGCGCAACTAAGGCGCAACTAGGCCGCAATTACGCTGCAACAAGGACGCAACTAGGGCGCAGCTAGGGCATAGTTAATGCCCAACTGAGGTGCAACTAGGGTTCAATAAGGGCATAACTAGGGCGCAACTAGGGCGTAACCAGGACGCAACTAAGGCGTAACTAGTATGCAACTAGGATGCAACGAGGGCGCAACTATGGTGCAACAAGGGTATAACTATGGCGCAAGTAGGGCGCAACAAGTGCGCAACTAGGGCGCAACCATTGCGCAACTAGGGCGTAACTACGCTGCAAGTAGGGAAAAACAAGGGCAAAACTAGGGCATTGGTAGTGTCCAACTAAGGCACAACTTGGACATAACAAGGGCGCAAGTAGAGTGCAGTCGAGGAAGAACTAGGGCACAACTAGGCCGCAATTACGATGCAACAAGGGCACAACTAGGGTGCAGCTAGGGCATAGTTCATGGCCAACTGATGTGAAACTAGGGCTCAACTAGGGCACAACTAGTGTTTAACTAGGGCGTAACTAAGGCACAACTAGGGTGTAACTAGGGTGCAACTAGGGTACAACTAGGGTGCAATGAGGGTGCAACTAATGGTGCAACTAGGGTATAACTAGGGTGCAAGTAGGGCGCAACTAGAGCACAACTAGGGCGCAACCAAGGCGCAACTAGGGTACAACTAGGATGCAAGTAGGGCGCAACTAGGGTGCAACTAGGGCGCAAGTAGGGCACAAGTAGGGTGCAAGTAGGGCACAACTAGGGTGCAAGCATGGCGTAATTAGAGAAAAACAAAGGCACAACTAGGGCGTAACTAAGGTGAAACAAGGGCGCAACTAGGGTGCAAGTAGGGTGTAGCTAGTGCCCAACTGAGGCACTACTAGGGCACAAGTAGGCCGTAACTAGGACGTAGCTACTGCCAAATTGAGGGGCACAAGTAGGGCACTGGTAGGGCGCAAATGGGGTGCAACAAGGGTACAAATAGGGCGCAACTAGGGTGTAGCTAGTTCCCAGCAGAGGCACAACTAGGGCACAACTAGGAAGTAACAAGGGTGCAACTAGGGTGCAACTGGGACACAACTAGGACAAAAGTATGGTGCAACTAGGGCGCAACTAGGGTGCAACTAGGGCGCAATTTGGGCGCAACTAGGGCACAACTAGGGGGCAAGCAGGGCACATGTAGGGTACAACCAGGGTGCAACAAGGGCGCGACTAGGGCACAACTAGAGCGCAACTAGGATGCAAGAAAGGTGCAACTTGGGGCATAGCTAGTGCCCAAGTGAGGCGCAACTAGGATGCCAGTAGGGTACAAATAAGACGCAAATAGGGCGCAACTAGGTCGCAACTACGGTGCAAATATAGCACAATCATGGTGCAAGTAGGGTGCAACTAGGGCCCAACTAGGGCGCAACTAGGGCATAACTAAGGTGTAGCTAGGGCATAGCTAGCATCTAACTTAGGCGAAAGAAGGGCGCAACTGGCGCACAACTAGGGCGCAACTAGGGCGCAAATAGGACAAAAGTAGGGTGCAAGTAGGAAGCAACTAGGGCACAACTAGGGTGTAGCTAGTGCCCAACTAAGGGGCATCTAGGGAACAACTAAGGTGCCACTAGGACGCAACTAGGGCGCAAGTAGGGCGTAACTAGGGCACAACTAGGGCATAACTAGGGTGCAACTAGGGCGTAACTAGGGTGAAACTAGGGCGTAACTAGGACGCAACTAGGGCAAAACTAGGGTTCAACTAGGATGCAACTAGGGCACAGGTAGGGTGCAAGTAGGACGCAAAAAGAGCACAAGTACGGCACAACTTGGGTGCAACTAGGGCGCAACTATGGCGTAGCTAGTGCCCAACTAAGGCGCAACTAAGGCGTAACTAGGCCGCTACTACGGCACAAGTAAGACGCAACTAGGCCACAACTAGGGAGCAAGTAGGGCACAACTAGGGTGCAACTAGGGTACAACTAGGGCGTACCTAGTGCCCAACAAAGGATCAACTAGGGCTCAACTAGGGCACAACTAGGGCACAGCTAGGGCGCAACCAGGGCGTAACTAGGGCACTATTAGGATGCAACGAGGGCCGAAAATGGTTCAACTAAGGCGCAACTAGGGCACAACTAGGGTGGCACTAGGGCGTAACTACGACGCAACTAGGGTGCAACCATGGCGCACCTAGGGTCCAACTAGGGCTCAAGTAGGGTGCAACTAGTGTGCAAGCAGGATGCAAGGAGGGCGGAACTAGGGCACAACTAGGGCGTAACTACAGCAAAACTAGGGTGCAAGTAGGGCGCACCTAGGGCACAACTAGGGTGAACTAGGGCGCAACTAGGGTGCACGTAGGGTGCAGCTAGTATCCAAGAGAGGCACAACTAGGGCGTAACTACAGCAAAACTAGGGTGCAAGTAGGGCGCACCTAGGGCACAACTAGGGTGAACTAGGGCGCAACTAGGGTGCACGTAGGGTGCAGCTAGTATCCAAGAGAGGCACAACTAGGGCGTTATTAGTGTCCAACTGAGGTGCAACTAGGGTGCAAGTAGGACACAAGTAGGACACAAATAGGGCATAACTAGGATGCAAGTTGGGTGCAACTGAAACAGAACTAGGATGAAAGAAGGTTCTAACTAGGGCGCAACTAGGGTGTAACTAGGGCCCAACTAGGGCGCAACTAGGGCTTAGCTAGTGCCCAACTGAGGTACAAGAAGGGGACAGCTAGGGCGCAATTATGGCGCAACTAGGGTGCAAGTAGGGTGTTACTAGGGTGTAACTAGGGCACAACTAGGGCGGAACTAGGGTGCAACTAGTGCATAACTAGGGCGCAACGAGGGTCCAACTAGGGCGCAACATGGGCACACCTGGGATGTAACTAGGGCGCAACCAGGGTGAAACTAGGGCGTAACTCAATCGCAACAAGGGCACAAGAAGGGAACAAGCAGGGCACAACTTGGACGCAAGTAGGACACAACTAGGGTGCAACTAGAGGGCAGCTACGGTTTAGCTAGTGCCCAAGTGATTCGCACCTAGGGCGTAACTAGGGCGTAACTAGGATGAAGGTAGGGGGCAATTGAGGCGCAACTAGGGAACAAGTAAGGCAGAACTAGGGCTCAACTAGGGCTAGGTAGGGTACAACTAGGGCGCAAGTAGGGCGTAGCTAGGGAGTAGCTGATTCCTAACCAAGGCGCAAGTAGGGCGGAGCTAAAGCGCAACTAGGGCCCAAGTAGGACGAAACTAGGACGCAACTAGGATGCAACGAGGGTGCAACTAGGGTGCAATTAGGGTGCAAGTGGGGTGCAACTAGGTCGCAAATAGGGCGTAACTAGGGCACATCTAGCAAGCAACTAGGGGGCAACTAGGGCGTAACTGGGGCGTAAATAGGTTGCAACTAGGGCCAACTAGCGCATAACTGAGGTGTAACTAGGGCGCAACTAGGTCGCAACTAGGGCAAAACTAGGGTGCAACTAGTGCTCAACTGAGGCGCCACTAGGGCGCAACTAGGGCGCAAGTAGGGCATAAGTAGTGTGCAACTAGGGCACAACAAGGGTGCAACTAGAGTGTAACTAGGACACAACTAAGGCACAACTGGGGTTCAACTAGGAAGAAAGTAGAGCACAACTAGGACACAAGTGGGACATAAGAAGGGTGAAAGAAGGGTGCAATAGGGGTGCAAATAGGGTGCAACTATGGCGCAAGTAGGGTGTACCTAGGGAAAAACTTTGGTGCAATTACGGCGCAACTAGAGGGCAACTTGGGCACAACTAGGGCGCAAGTAGGGTCCAACTTGGGTTCAACCAGGGTGCAACTTGGGCATAAATACGGTGCAAGTAGGGCATAGCTAGTGCCCAACTGAGGTGCAAGTAGGGTGCAAGTAGGGCGCAAGTAGGGCGCAACGAGGGTACAAGTAGGGTGCAAGTAGGACGCAAGTAGGGTGCATATAGGGTGCAACTAGGGTGCAAGTATGGCGCAACTAGGGTACAACAAGGATGAAACTAGGAAATAAGTAGGACGCAACAAGGAGGAAACTAGGGTACAACTGGGGTGCAACAAGGGCAAAACTAGGGCACAACTAGGGCACAACTAGGGCACAAGTAGGCCGCAAGTAGGGCGCAAGTAGGACATACCTAGGACGCAAGTAGGGCACAACTAGGGCACAAGTAGGATGCAACTAGGACATAACTAGTGCACAACTGAGGTGCAAGTAGGGCAACCTAAGGCGCAACTAGGGCGCAACTAGGGCGGAAGTTGGGCGCAAGTAGGGCACAACTGGGGCACAACTAGGGCGCAACTTGGGTGTATCTAGTGCCCAACTGAGGCATAAGTAGGGCGCAACTAGGTCGCAACTAGGGCGCAACTAGGGCGCAAGCAGGACGCAACTATGGCACAACTAGGGTGCAACTAGGGCGCAACTGTTGGCATTAGTGGGTGTGGAAGCACCGTCAAGGATGCCTAGCTCTCACTGATGCACGCTACCAATGTTTGGGGCAGCCAATGGACACCAATGGTGAAGAGTGTGGAGTACAAGGATCACGGATAGGAGTGGGCAGAACACGTCACATTCAAAAGAACTGGATCAAAGCTTTCCAATGCATCCAAGCACGTCCAAATGGCAGCAGTAGAGCCCCTGCTACAGCCGTCAAAGTAACCCTTGGTGGAGCCGTCCACCTTGCCTTGCTCGGATGGCAACAGGAGGCGCTTCGACGATGACTCGTTGGATCGCCTTTCCTTCCCTAGAAGTCAAGGAGAACTACATCCTGGTCAACAAGGTCCTTCTAGTTACTTTTTTTATGCCCCTGGTGCATTTGGAGCTCGTTGGGGACGAACTCGGATCACTGGCGGTGGATTATCCCGCCACTCATGGCGGGTACAAGATTCCACCCCTTCCAACACCCAAACTTCGGACTAGGCTAACTTCCTGAATACGCACTCATATCGAGCAATTCAAAGCTCAATTCTGCATGGAAAACTCTAAGGTATCAAAATATAAATTCAGATCGGGTGTTCAACCACTCCTTAGTGGTCAAACCAGGGAGTACGATTAATGACACTCATGACAAGGGGCACACCATGTCAACAACAACTAGGGCGCAACTAGGGCGCAACTTAGGCGTAACAACGGCGCAACTAGGGTACAAGTAGGACGCAACTAGGGTGCAACTAGGGTGCAACTAGGGTGTGACTAGGATACAACTAGGGCACAACTAGGACGTAGCTAGTGTCCAACTAAGGTACAAGTAGGGCGCAACTTGGGCGCTCCTAGGACGGAAGTTGGACGGAAGTAGGGCACGTGTAGGGCACAACTAGGGCATACCTACGACGCAACTAGGACGTAAATAGGGAAAAACTAGGTCGAAACTAGGTCACAACTACGGCTCAACAAGGGCACAAGTAGGGTACAAGCAGGGTACAACTAGGGTGCAATTAGGGCGCAACTAGGGCGTAACTAGGGCACCACTAGGGCGCAACGAGGGTGTAGCTAGTGCCCAACTGAGGTACAGCAAGGGCGCAACTTGGGCACATCCGGAGCGCAAGTAGGGCACAAGGAGGGTGCAACTAAGGTGCAACTAGGGCAGAGATAGGGGGCAACTAGTGCACAAGTAGGGCGCAAGTAGGACGTATCTAGTGCCCAACTGAGACGCAACTAGGGCTCAGCTAAAAAGGAAGTAGGGTACAACTAGGGCGCAACTAGGGTGCAACTAGGGCACAACTAAGGCGCAAGTAGGGCACAACAAGGGAAAAACTAGGGTGCAACTAAGGCGCAACTAGTGTGCAACCTGGGATCAACTAGGGTGCAACTACAACTCAACTAGTACCCAAGTTAGGCGCAACTATGACGCAACTAGGGCGCATGTAGGGCGCAAGTAGGGTTCAAGTAGGGCGCAACTAGGGTGCAACTAGGGCGCAACTAGGGTACAACTAGGGTGCAACTAGGGTGGAACGAGGGTGCAACTACGGCGCAACTAGGGCGCAAATAAGGCGCAACTAGGCCGTAACTAGGGCGCAAGTAGGACGCAACTAGGACGCAGCTAGGGTACAACTAGGTTCCAACTAGGGCGCAACAAGAATGTAACTAGGGCGTATCTAGGGTGAAACTAGGGCACAACTAGGGCACAACTAGGGCCCAACTAAAGAGAAAGTAGGGCGCAAGTAGGATGCTACTAGGGTGCAAAGAGGGTGCAACTAGGGTGTAGCTAGTGACCAACTGAGGCGCAACTAGGGCGCAACTAGGGAGCAACTAGGGCACAACTTGGACGCAAGTAGGATGCAAGTAGGGCGCACCTAAGGCGCAGCTTAAGCGCAAATAGGGCGCAACTAGGACGCAACTAGGGTGCAACTAGGATACAACTAGTGTTCACTGAGGTGCTTCTAGGCCACAACTAGGGCGCAAGTAGGGCGCAACTCGAGCGCAACTAGGCCGTAACTAGGCCGCAACTAGGGCACAACTAGGGCACAACTAGGGCGCAACTAGGACGCAACTAGGACACAATCAGGGCGCAACTAGGGCACAAGTAGGATGCAAGTAGGACGCAAGTAGTACGCAAGTAGAGCGCAACTGGGGCGCAACTAGGGGGCAACTTTGGTGCAACTACGGCGCAACTAGGGTGCAAGTAGGGTGCAACTAGGGTGCAAGTAGGGCACAACTAGGGCGCATGTAGGGCGCAATTAGGGTACAACTAGGCCGTAAGTAGGGCGCAAGTAGGGTGCAAGTAGGACGCAATAAGGGCGCAAGTTGGGTGTAACTAGATCGCAACAAGGGCGCAACTAGGGTGCAACTAGGGTGCAAGTAGGGTGCAACCAGGACGCAACTAGGACACAACAAGGGCGAAACTAGGGTGCAAGTAGGGAGCAGGTAGGGCTCAACCAGGGCGCAACAAGGGCGTAGCTAGTATCCAACTAAGGTACAACTAGGGCACAACTAGGACGTAAGAAGGGCACAAGTAGGGCAAAATTTTGGTGCAACTAGGGCATAACTAGGTTGCAAGAAGGCGCAACTAGGGTGAAGTAGGACGCAACTAAGGCGCATCTCAGGCGCAACTTGGGCGCAACTAGGGCGCAACTAGGGCGCAAGTAAGAGGCAAGGAGGGTGCAACTAGAGGGCAACTAGGGCACAACTAGGATGCAACTAAAGCGTAAGTAGGGTGCAACAAGGGCACAATTCGAAAGTTACTTGGGCACAAATAGGGCGCAACTAGGGCGTAACCAGGGCGTAGCTAATGCCCAACTGAGGTGCAGCTAGGGCGTACCTAGGTCACAATAAGGGCACATGCAGGATGCAATTAGGACGCAACTAGGGCACAACTTGGGTGCACGTAGGAAGCAAATAGGACGCAACTAGGACGCAAGTAGAGCGTAAGTAACGCGCAACCAGAGCGTCGTTTGGGCGTAGCTAGTGCCGAACCAGGCGCAACCAGGACGCAACTAGTGCACAAGTAGGGTGAAACTAGGGTGCAACTAGGGCGTAATTAGGGCGCAGTTAGGGCGGAATATGGGCGTAACTAGGGCACAACTAGGGTGCAACAGGGGGGCAACTAGGGCAAAACTGGGGCACAACTAGGACGTAACTAGGGCACAACTAGGGGGCAACTAGAGTACAACTAGCACGCAACTAGGGCATAAGTAGGGTGCAACTAGGGCACAACTGGGACGCAACTCGGGCGCAACTAGGGTGCAACGGGGACGCAACTAGAGCGCAACTAGGGCATAACTAGGGTGCAATTAGGGGAAAATTAGGGTGCAACTAGTGTACAACTAGGGTTCAAGTAGGGCACAACAAGGACACAAGTAGGGCACAACTAGGACGCAACCAGGGTGGAACTAGGACGTAGCTAATGCCCAACTCAGCTGCAGCAAGGACGTAACTAGGGAACTTCTAGGGCGCAAGCAGGGCGCAAAGGACGTACAACTAAGGAACAACGTGGGTGCTAGTAGGGGACAACTAGGACACAACTAGGGTGCAACTAGGACGCAACTAGGGTGCAACTAGGGTGCAACTTGGGCATAACTAGTGCCCAGCCGAGGTGCAACTTGGGTACAACTAGGGCGCAACTAGGGCACAAGTAGTGCGCAATGAGGGCACAACTAGGATGCAACTACGGCATAACTAGGACAGAACTAGGGCGAAACTATGGCGTAAGAAGGGTGTAACTAGGGCACAACTAGGGCGCAAATAGAATGCAACTAGGGCGCAACTAGGGAGTAACTAGGACACAACTAGGACACAAGTAGGGCACACCTAGGGCACAACTAGGGCACTACTAAGGTGCAACTAGGACGCAACTAGGACGCAACTTGGACGCAACTATGGCGTAACTAGTGCACAATTGTTTCACAAATAGGGCTCAACTAGGACGCAAGTATGGCAAAAGTATGGCCAACTAGTGTGCAACTAGGGCGCAACTGGGGCGCAGCTAGGGCACAACTAGGGCACAACTAGGGCGCAACTAGGGCGCAACTAGGTTGCAAGTAGTGTGCAACTAGTGCGCAACTAGGTCGCAAGTAGGGCGCAACTAGGACGCAAGTAGGGCGCAATTAGGGATCAACAAGGGCGCAACTAGGGGCGCAAGTAGAGCGCAACTAGAGTGCAACTAGGGTGCAACTAGGGCACAGCTAATGCGCAAGTAGGGTGCAAGTAGGGAGCAACTTGGATGAAACTTGGGTGCAAGTAGGGCTCAAGCAGGGTGCAACTAAGGTGCAAGTAGGGCGCAAGTAGGGTGCAACTAGGGCGTAAATAGGGCGCAAGTAGGGTGCAAGTGGGGTACAATTAGGGCACAACGATGGCACAACTAGGGCGCAACTAGTGTATAACTAGGGCGCAAATAGGACATGAGTAGGACGTAACTAGGATGCAACTAGGGCACAACAAGTCCACAAGTAGGGCACAACTAGGGTGCAACAAGGGCCCAACTAGGGTGCAACTAGGGCACAACTAGGGCGTAACTAGGGCGCAACTAGGGAGCAGCTAGGGCACAACTAAGGCGAATCTACAGCGCATTTAGGATCTGACTAGGGCACAACTACAACGTAGCTGGTACCTAACAGAGGTACAACTAGGGCACAACTAGGGTGCAAGTAGGGCGCAAGTAGGGCGCAACTAGGGCACAACTAGGGCGAAACCAGGACGCAACCAGGGCACAACTAAGGTACAGCTAGGGCACAACTTACGTCCTACTTGCAACTAGGTTGCAAGTAGGACGTAAGTAAAGCGCAACTAGGGTGCAACAAAGGCACAACTATTGTGCAACTAGCGCGCAGCTAGAGCAAAACTAGGGCACAACTAGGGCGTAACTAGGGCACAACTAAGATGCAAGTAGGGCACAAATAGGGCGTACAAGGGCGCAACTAGGACGCAAGAAAGGCGCAACTAGGGCAAAACTAGGTCACAACTAGGGTACAAGTAGGGTGCAACTTGGACGCAACTAGGGCGTAACTAAGGTGCAAGAAGGGCGCAACTAGGGCCCAACTAGGGTGAAACTAGGGTGCAACTAGGACGAAACTAGTGCTCCAATGAGATGCAACTAAGCCAGAGTAGTGTGCAACTAGGGTGCTACTAGGTTGCAACTAGGGTGAACCTAGGGCGCAACTAGTGTGCAACAAGGGCACCAGTAGGGCGGAAGTAGGGCACAACTAGGGCACAACTAGGATGCAACTAGGATGCAACAAGGACACAACTAGGAATCAACTAGGGCACAAGTAGGGCACAACTAGGAGGCAACTAGGACGCAACTAGGATGCAACAGAGCACAACTATGCAACTAGGGCGCAACTAGGGTGCAAGAAGTGTGCAACTATGGGGCAACAAGGGTGCAACTTGGGCATAAGTAGGGTGCAAGTAGGGCGCAAGTAGTATGCAACTAGGGCACAGGTAGGGCGTAACTAGGACACAACTAGGACACAACTAGGGTGCAAGCACAGTGCAACTAGGGCACGACTAGGGCGCAACTTGGACGCAAGTAGGACGCCAATAGGACACAACTAGGGTGCAACTAGGGCGCAACTAGGGCGCAACTAGAGCGCATCTTAGACGCAACTAGGGCACAACTAGGACAAAATTAGGACATAACTAGGGCATAGCTAGTGCCAAACTGAGGCGCAAGTAGGACACAACTATGGTGCAACTAGGGCACAACTAGTGCGTAAGAATGGTGCAAGTACGGCCCAACTAGGGCATAGCTAGTGCCCAACTAAGGCGCAAGTAGAACGCAACTAGGATGCAACTAGGCTGCAAGTAGGACGGAAGTAGGACACACGTACGGTACAACTAAGGCCCAACTAGGGTGCAAGTAGGGCGCAACAAGGGCACAACTAGGATGTATCTAGTGACCAACAGAGGCGCAACTAGGGTATAACTAGGACGCAAGTAGGGAGAAGCAGGTCGTTCCTAGGGCGCAACTAGGGCGCAACTAGGGAGCGACTAGGATGCAAGTAAGGCGCAACTAGGGTGCAACTAGGGCGCAACTACGGTGCAACTAGGGCGCAACTAGGACGCAAGTAGGGCGCAACTAGGGTGCAACTAGGGCGCAACTACGGTGCAACTAGGGCGCAACTAGGATGCAACTAGGGCGCAACTAGGGTGCAAGTAGGGCCAACTACGGCGCAACTAGGGTGCGACTACGGTACAACTAGGGCACAAGTAGGGCGCAACTATGGCGCAACTAGGACACAACTAGGACATTAGTAGCGCGCAACTAGGGCGCAACTAAGACGCAATGAGGGTGCAATTAGGACGCAACTTGGGCACAACTAGGGTACAACGGGGCACAACTTGGGCGCAACTAGGGTGCAACTAGAACGCAACTAGGGTGCAACTAGGGCGCAACTAGGGTGCAAGTAGGGAGGAACTAGGTCACAAGTAGGGCACAACTAGGACACAACTAGGGCGCAAGTAGGACACAACTAGAAAGCAACTAGGATGCAACTAGGATGCAACTGGGGCGTAATGAAAATGCAAGTAGGAAACAAGTGTACAACTAGGATGCAACTAGGGTGCAAGGAGGGCGCAAGTAGGGCGCAACTAGGGTGCAACTAGGATGCAACTAGGGTGAATCTAGGGCCCAACTAGGACTCAACTAGGGCACAAGTAGGGCGCAACTAGGGTGAAAGGAGGGCGTAACTAGCGGGCAACTAGGACACAAGTAGCGTGCAACTAGGGTGCAACTAGGGCATAGCTAGTGCCCAACACAGGTGCAACTAGGACGCAAGTATGGTGCAAGTAGGATGTAACTAGGGCGCAACTCGGGCGCATCTAAGGCGCAAGTAGGGCGCAATTAGGGGGTAAGTAGGGCGCAACTAGGGTTCAACAAGGCGCGACTAGGGTGCAATTAGGGGACAACTAGAACACAAGTAGGGCCCACTAGGGCGTAACTTGGACTCACGTAAGGCCTAACTTGGGTGCATCTAGAGCGCGACTAGGGCACAAGTATGGCGCAAATAGGATGCAACTATAGCATAACTAGGGCACAACTAAGGTGCAACTTGGTTGCAACTAGGGCGCAACTAGGGCGCAACTAGGGCGCAAATAGGGCACAACTAGGGCACAACTAGGACGCAACTAGGACGCAAGTAGGGCGCAACTAGGGTGCAACTAGGGCGAAACTAGGGCTCAACTAGGACGTAACTAGGTGTAACTAGGGTGCAACTAGGGTACAAGTAGGACCCAACTAGGGAGTAACTAGGGCGCAACTAGGGTGTAGCTAGTGTCCAACTGAGGTGCAACTAGGATGCAACTAGGGTGCAACAAGGGCGTAACTAGGACGCAAGTATGACATAACTAGGGTGTAACTTGGGTGTAACTAGGGAAAAACTTGGGCGCAACTAGGGCACAACCAGGGGGAAAATAGGGCACATTCAGGGCACAACTAGGGCGTAACAAGGGCAAAGCTAGGGCGTCACTAGGGTGCAAGTAGGGCGCAACCAGGACGTAGCTGGTGCCCAACTGATGCGCAACTAGGATGCAAGCAGGATGCAAGTAACACGCACATAGGACACAACTAGGACGCAACCAGGGCATAACTAGGGCATAACAAGGGCGTAACTAGGGAATAGCTAGTATCCAGCTGAGGCGCAAGTAGGGCACAAATAGGGTGCAACCAGGGCGCAACTAGGATGCGAATAGGGCAAAAGTAGGGTGCAAGTAGGGCGCAAGTAGGACGCAACTAGGGTGCCACTAGGGCGCAAATAGGGCGCAATTATGTTGTGACTAGGGCGCAAGTAGTGCGCATCTAAGGCGCAAATAGGGTGTGACTAGGACACAATTAGGGTGCAACTAGGGCGTAACTACGGTGCAAGTACGGAAAAACAAGGGCGCAACTAGGGCACAGCTAGTGTCCAACTAAGGTGCAGCTTGGACGTAACTAGGGCGCAAGTAGGGTGTAGTTGAGGCGCAACTAGGGTGCAACTAGGCCGCAACTACGGTGCAACAAGGGGGAAACTAGGGCGCAGCTAGGGCATAGTTAATGCCCAACTGAGGTGCAACTAGGGCTCAACAAGGGCACAACTAGGGCGCAACTAGGGCGTAACTAGGACGTAACTAGGGCGTAACTAGGGTGCAACGAGGGCGCAATTATGGTGCAATTGGGGTATAACTAGGACGCAAGTAGGGCGCAACTAGGGCGCAACTAAGGCGCAACCAAGGCGCAACTAGGGTACAACTAGGGTGCAAGTAGGGCGCAACTAGGGTGCAACTAGGGTGTAAGTAGGGCGCAAGTAGGGTGCAAGTCGGGCACAACTAGGGTGCAAGCATGGCGTAAGTAGGGCAGAACAAAGGCACAACTAGGGTGTAACTAGTGTGAAACTAGGGTGCAACTAGGGTGCAAGTAGGGTGTAGCTAGTGCCCAACTGAGGCACAACTAGGGCGCAAGTAGGGCGTAACTAGGGCGTAGCTAGTGTCCAACTGAGGGGCAACTAGGGCACAAGTAGGGAACTAGTAGGGCACAAATAGGGAGTAACTAGGGTGAAACTAGTGTGCAACGGGGACGCAACTAGGATGCAATTTGGGTGCAACTAGGGCGCAACTAGGGCGCAGCTAGGGCACAACTTGGCCACAACTAGGTCTTGCCTAGTGTCCAACTAAGGCACACGTAGGGTACAACTAGGGCGTAACCATGGCACAAGTAGAGCACAAGTAGGTCACAAGTAGGGCGTAACTAGGGAGCAACTAGGGCACAGCTTGGATGCATTTAGTTTGTAGCTAGTGTCCATGTGAGAGACAAGTAGGGCACAACTAGGGTGCAACTAGTGTGCAACTAGGGCGCAACTAGGGTTCAACTAGGGCGTGACTAGGGCTTAACAAGGGTACAACTAGGGGGCAACATGGGCGCAAGTAGGGCATAAGTAGGACCAACTAGGGCTAAACTAGGATCCAAGTAGGGCGGAACTAGGGCTCAAGTAGGGCACAAGTAGGGCGCAACTAGAGTGCAACCAGGGCGCAACTAGGGTGCAAGTAGAGCGTAACTAGGGCGTACCTAGTGCCTAAGTGAGGGGCAGCTAGGGTGTAACTAGGGCACAACTAGGGCAAAGGTAGGGCGTGACTAGGGCGCAACTACGGTGCAACTAGTGTGTAGCTAGTGCCCGACCGAGGCGCAACTAGGGTGTAACTAGGGTGCAAGTAGGACAAAACTAGGATTAATTAGGGCGCAACTAGGGCACAACTAGGGCACAACTAGGGTGCAAGTAGGGCCGCAACTAGGGCGTCACCATCGGGCAACTAGGGCACAACTAGGGCGTATCTAGGGCGGAATTAGGTTGCAACTAGGACGCAACTAGGACGTAACTAAGGAGTAACTGTGGTGCAACTAGGGCACAACTAGGGTGAAACCAGGGCGTAGTTAGAGCTCAACTAAGGCGCAACTAGGGCGTAAGTAGGGAACAAGATGGTCACAAAAAGGGAGCAAGTAGGGCGCAACTAGGGTGCAACTAGCACGTAACTAGGACTTAACTAGGGCACAACTATGGCAAAACTAGGGCGCATTTAGGGCGTAGCTAGTTCCCAACTGAAGCGCAAGTAGGGGGAAACTAGGGCACAACTATGGCGCAAGTAGGGCGCATGTAGGGCGCAAATAGGGTGCAACAAGGGCACAACTAGGGCGCAACTAGGGTGTAACTAGTTCCCAGCAGAGGCACAACTAGGGCACAACTAGGAAGTAACAAGGGTGCAACTAGGGCGCAACTGGGACACAACTAGGACACAAGTAGGGCGCAAGTAGGATGCAACTAGGGCGCAATTTGGGCGCAACTAGGGCACAACTAGGGGGCAAGTAGGGCGCATGTAGGGTCAACTAGGGTGCAACGAGGGTGCGACTAGGACGCAACTAGAGCGCAACTAGGATGCAAGTAGGGCGCAACTTGGGGCGTAGCTAGTACCCAAGTGAGGCGCAATTAGGATGCAAGTAGGGTACAAATAAGACGCAAATAGGGCGCAACTAGGTCGCAACTAAGGTGCAACTAGAGCGTAGTTATGGTGCAAGTAGGGTGCAACTAGGGCATAACTAAGGTGTAGCTAGGGCATAGCTAGCATCTAACTTAGGCAAAAGAAGGGCGCAATTGGTGCACAACTAGGGCGTAACTAGGGCCCAAATAGGACGGAAGTAGGGTGCAAGTAGGAAGCAACTAGGGCGCAACTAGGGTGTAGCTAGTGTCCAACTAAGGGGAATCTAGAGCGCAACTAAGGTGCCACTAGGACGCAAGTAGGACGAAACTAGGGCACAACTAGAGCGTAACTAGGGCGCAACTAGGGCGTAACTAGGGCGCAACTAGGGCACAACTAGAGCGTAACTAGGGCGCAACTAGGGCGTAACTAGGGCGCAACTAGGGCGTAACTAGGGCGCAACTAGGACAAAACTAGGGCTCAACTAGGATGCAACTAGGACACAGGTACGGTGCAATTAGGACGCAACAAGGGTGCAAGGTAGGCACAAATAGGGTGCAACTAGGGCGCAACTATGGCGTAGCTAGTGCCCAACTAAGGCGGACTTAAGGTGTAACTAGGGCGCTACTAGGGCGCAAGTAAGGCGCAAGTAGGCCAGTACTAGGAAGAAAGTAGGGCACAACTAGGGTAAAACTAGGGTACAACTAGGGCGTAGCTAGTGCCCAACAAAGACTCAACTAGGGCTCAACTAGGGCACAACTAGGGCACAGCTAGGGCGCAACTAGGGCGCAACTAGGGCACAACTAGGATGCAACGAGGGCAGAATATGGTTCAACTAAGGTGCAACTAGGGCACAACTAGGGTGCAACTAGGGCGCAACTACAAGGCAACTAGGGTGCAACCATGGCGCACTAGGGTCCAACTAGGGCTCAAGTAGGGCGCCAATAGGGTGAAACTAAGGTGCAAGAAGGGCGTAAATAGGGAGCGAGTAGGGCACAACTAGGGCGCAAGCAGGACGCAAGGAGGGCAGAACTAGGGCACAACTAGGGTGTAACTACGACGAAACTAGGGTGCAAGTAGGGCGCACCTAGGGCGCAACTAAGGTGAACTAGTGCGCAACTAGGGTGCACGTAGGGTGTAGCTAGTATCCAAGAGAGGCGCAACTAGGGCGTAGCTAGTGTCCAAATGAGGTGCAACTAGGGCGCAAGTAGGACACAAGTAGGACAAAAATAGGGCATAACTAGGATACAAGTTGGATGCAACTGAAACAGAACTA
>SZWC01003123.1:43743-93928 GCA_023375785.1 Penium margaritaceum | reverse complement strand
GGGGGGGGGGGAGTCAACTTCGAGTGAATCTCGGAAGTGGGACTAGCAAATAAAATGCAAAGTCACCGAATCTCCATTTGAGTTCGTAAGAACGGTGTTTCTGCTCCGTGTTCGTTCCTAGCAAAACTATGTCTAACAGAAATATCCTTCACGAATGTGGAGGAAAGAACTAGGCAAGTAAACAACAACGAATTTTGTTTTGAACTTTTTTGAAACAATTATGTTTAGGAATCATGGTTATGGATTTTACACCCCCTCTAAAAATATAAATGAATTTGTTCGCAAAGACATTGGTGATTTAACAAGTGTATACAAGAATATGTACTTCCAGGAAATAAAGATATGAGAGGAGTAGTATACATAAGTTACATAGTGTATAAAAGTGGGACGATTAAGCATAACTCAAGGGCGCAACTAGGGTACAACAAGGGCTCAACTGAAGCACAACTAATGCACAACTAGGGCATAACTAGGGTGCAACTAGGGCGCAACGAGGGCGCAACTAAGGGACAACATGGACGCACTCAGGGTGTGACTAGAACGTAAATAGGGCGTAGCTAGTGCCCAATGTAGCGCGCAACTAGAACGCAACCAGGGCGCAACTAGGGCGCAAAAAGGGCGCAACTAGGGCGCAACTAGAGTGCAAGTAGGACGCAAGTAGAGCGCAACTATGGCGCAACAAGGGCACAACTAGTGTGCAACTAGGGCGCAGCTAGGGCGCATCTAGGGCACAACTAGGGCACAAGGAGGGTGCAACAAGGGTGCAAGTAGGGCACAAGTAGGGCGCAACTAGGGTACAACTAGGGCGCAACTAGAGTGTAACTGTGGCGCAAGTAAGATGAAACTAGGACACAACAAGGGAAAAACTAGGGCGCAACTAGTGCGCAAGTGGTTCCCAAGTAGGGTGCAACTAGGGCACACGAACGGGCACAACTAGGGCATGAATACGGTGTACCTAGTGCAAAACCGAGGCACAACTAGGACGCAACTAGGACACAACTAGGACGCAAATAGGTTGCAACTAGGGCGCAACTAGGGCGCAACTAGGGCACAGCTAGGGCAGAACTAGGGAGGAAGTAGGGCGCAACTCGGTTGCAACTAGCGTGTAGATTTCGCCAAATTGAGATGCAACTAGGGCGCAACCAGGTCACAAGTGGGACGCAAGTAGGGTGCAACTAGGAAAAAACAAGGACGTAACTAGGGCGCAACAAGGGCGCAACACTAGAACGCAACTAGGGCGCAACCAGGTCACAAGTGGGACGCAAGTAGGGTGCAACTAGGAAAAAACAAGGACGTAACTAGGGCGCAACAAGGGCGCAACACTAGAACGCAACTAGGGCGCAAGTAGGGCGCAACTATGGCGCAACTCGGGCGCAACAAAGGTGTAACTAGGGCGCAACAGGTGCGCAACTAGGGCGCAACCGGGGCGCAACTAGTGTCCAACTAAGGCGCAACTAGGGTCCAACTAGGTCGCAAGTACGGCGCAAGTAGGGCGCAACTAGGGCGCAACCGGGGCGCAACTAGTGTCCAACTAAGGCGCAACTAGGGTCCAACTAGGTCGCAAGTACGGCGCAAGTAGGGCGCTAATAGGGCGCAACTTGGGCAAAACTAGGGTGCAACTTGGGTGTAAGTAGGGCACAACTAGGGTGCAACTAGGGTGCAACTAGGGCACAACTAGGGTGGAAGTAGTGTGCAAGAAGGCAACACTTAGGAAACAACTAGGATGCAACTAGGGTGCAACTAGGGCATAACTAGGGTGCAAGTAGGGCGCAAGTAGGGCCCAACTTGGACGCAAGTATAGGGTAACTAGGGTGCAACTAGGACGCAACTAGGGCATAGCTAGTGCGCAATTGGATTACACCTAAGGTGCAACTAGGATGCAACTAGGGTGCAACTAGGGCACAAGTAGGACGCAAGTATGTTGCAACTAGGGCACAACGGGGATGCAACTAGGGTGCAACAAGGGTGTAACCAGGGCGCAAGTAGGACGTAATTAGGATGCAACTAGGGGGTTAATAGGGTGCAACTAGGGCAGAAGTAGGGCACAACTGGGTTGCAACTATGGCGTAAGTAGGACGCAACAAGGGCACAACTAGGACGCAAATGGGGCGCAAATAGGATGCAAGTAGTGCACAACTATGGTGCAACTAGGGCACACCTAGTACGCAAGTAGGGCGCAACTATGGCACAACTAGGACGCAACTTAGGTACAAGTAGGACACAACTAGGTCGCAACTAGGGTGCAACTAGGACACAAGTGCTCAACTGAGGCGCAACTAGGGCCCAAGTAAGGGCGCAACTAGGGCGTAACTAAGGGTGCAACTAGTACGCAACTAGTGCACAACTAGGGCGCAACTAGGACGCAACTAGGCACAAGTAGGGTGCAAGTATGGCCAACTAGGGCACAACTAGGACACAACTAGGGCGCAACTAGGGTGCAACTAGGACACAAATAGGGCACAACTAGGGTGCAGTAGGGGTGCAACTAGAGTGCAAGTAGGGCGCAACAAGGGCGAAAGTAGGACACAACGAGGACGCAAGTAGGATGCAATTAGGGCATAACTAGGGCGCAACTAGGGCACAACTAGGGTGCAACTAAGGCACATGTTGGGTGCAACTAGGGCGCAACTAGGGTGGAAGTAGGGCGTAAGTAGTGTGCAAGTAGGGTGAAACAAGGGCGTAAGTAGGGTGCAACTAGGGCGCAATGAGGGCGCAAGTAGGGCACAACTAGGATGCAACTAGGGCACAACTAGGGTGCATCTAGGGAATAACTAGGGTGCAACTAGGGCGCAGCTAGTGCCCAACTAAGGCGCAAGTAGGGGGCAAGTAGTGCAAATTTAGCACGCAAGTAGGACACAACAAGGGCTCAACTAGGGTTCAACTAAGGCGCACCTAGGGCGCAACAAGGGTGCATCAAGGGCGCAAGAAGGGTGCACGTTGGGAGCAAGTAGGACGCAAGTAGGGCGCAACTAGGACGCAACTAGGACGCAACTAAGGGCGCAACTAGGGCGTAACTAAGGGTGCAACTGGTACGCAACTAGTGCACAACTAGGGCGCAAGTGGGGCATAACTTATGCGGAACAAAGGCGTATCTAGGGCGCAAGTAGAATGGAACTAGGGTGCACCAGAGGTGGAACTAGGGTGCATGTAGGGTGTGACTAGGGTGTAACTAGGGCATAGCTAGTGCCCAACTGTGGCACAACTAGGGCACAACTATGGTGCAAGTAGGAAACAAGTAGACCGCAACAAAAGTGCAACTAAGGCCCAACTAGGGCGCAACCAAGATGCAACTAGGGCACAACTAGGGCGCAACTAGGGTGAAACTAGGGTGCAACTAGGGCGCAAGTAGGACGCAAGTATGGCGAGACTAGGGCACAACAAGGGTGCAACTAAGGTGCAGCTAGGGTATAACTAAGGTGCAACTAGGACGAATTAGGGCATAGCTAGGGTGCAAGTAGGGCGCAAGTAGGGCACAACTAGGGTGCAACTAGGGCACAACTAGGGCATAACTACGGCGCAACTAGGGCACAAATAAGGTCCAACTAGGGCACAACTAGGGAACAACTAGGGCGCAACTAGGGTGAAAATTGGGTGCAAGTACGGCCCAACTAGGGTGTGGATAGTGTTCAACTGAGGCGCAAGTAGGGTGCAACTAGGGCACAAATAAGGTCCAACTAGGGCACAACTAGGGAACAACTAGGGCGCAACTAGGGTGAAAATTGGGTGCAAGTACGGCCCAACTAGGGTGTGGATAGTGTTCAACTGAGGCGCAAGTAGGGTGCAACTAGGATGCAACTAGGACGGAATTGGACGGAAGTAGGGTGCAAGTAGGGCGCAACTAGGGTACAACTAGCACGCAACTAGGGTGTAACTAGGGTAAAACTAGGGCGCAAATAGGGCACAAGTGGGGCACAAGTAGGGTGCAACTAAGGCACAAGTAGGGCAGAACTAGGGTATAACTAGGACGTAACTTGGGCGTACCTTGTATAAAACTAAGGCGCAACAATGGCGCAACTAGGGCACAACTAGGATGTTAGAACAGCGCAACTAGGACACAACTAGGGCACAACTAGCGTGTAGCGAGTGCCCAACTGAGGCTCAACTAGGACGCAACTAGGACGCAACTAGGACGCAACTAGGGGGCAAGTAGGGCGCAACTAGGGCACAACTAGGGCGCAACTAAGGCGTAACTAGGGTGCAACTATGATGCAACGAGGGTGTAACTAGGGCGCAACAGGTGCCCAGGTGAGACGTACCTGGGGTGCAACTAGGGCGCAAGTAGGGCACAAATAGGACACAACTAGGGTGAAAATTGGATGCAAGTAGGGAGCAAGTAGGGTGAAACTAGGACGCAACTAGGGCGCAACTAGGACGCACGTAGGGCGCAAGTAGGACGCAAATAGGGTGCAAGTAGGATGCAACTAAGATGTAGCCAGGGTGCAACTAGGGCGTAACTAGGGTGTAACTAGGGTGCAAGTAGGACGCATGTAGGGTGGAACTAGGGTACAACTAGGGCGCAACTAGGGTGAAACTAGGACGCAACTAGGACACAAGTAGGGGGCAACTAGGGTGCAACTAGGACGCGACTAAAGGGCAAGTAGGGCTCAAGTACGGCTCAACTAGGGCAAAGCTAGTGCCCAACTGAGGTGCAATAGGAGGAAACTATGATGCACCTAGGGAAGAATTAGGACAGAAGAAGGGTACAAATAGGGCATAACTAGGGCGCAACAAGGGTGCAACTTGGGCGCAACTATGGCACAAGTGGGACACAATTAGGGCATAACTAGTGCAAAACTAAGGCGCAACTAGGGTGCAACAAGAACCCAAGCAGGGTGCGACTAGAGTGCAACTAGTGCGCAACAAGGGCGCAACTAGGGCGCATCTAGCGTGCAAGTAGGACACAACAAGGGTACAACTAGGGAGCAACTAGGGTGTAGCTAGTGCCCAACTGAGTCACAATGAGGGCGCAAGTAGGGTGCAAGTAGGGCGCAAGTAGGGCGCAAGTAGGGCGCAAGTAAAGCGCAACTAAGGCAAAACTAGGACATAACTAGGATGCAACTAGGGTGCAACTAGGACGCAACTAGGGTGCAAGTAGGACACAACTAGGGTACAACTAGGGCACAACTAAGGAGTAAGTAGGGCGCAACTAGGGTGCAACTAGGGCGCAACTAGGGTGCAAGTAGGGCGCAAGTAGGGAGCAATTAGGGTGCAAGTAGGGCACATCTAGGGCATAAAGAGGGCGTAACTAAGGCGTAGCTATTACCCAACTCTAGTGCAACTAGGATGCAACTAGGGGGCAACTAGGGTGCAAGTAGGGCGCCACTAGGGCGCAACTAGGGCACAGCAACGGCGCATACAGGACGCAACTAGAACGCAACAAGGGCACAAGTTGGGCGTAACTATGGCATAACTTGGACATAACTAAGGAGCAAGTAGGGTGCAAGTACGGCCCACCTAAGGAGTAGCTAGTGTCTAAGTGAGGCGTAAGTAGGACGCAACTAGGGTGCACCTAAGGCGCAAGTAGTTCGGAAGTAGGACGCATGTAGTGCGCAAGTAGGGCGCAACTAGGGCACAAGTAGTGCGCAACTACGGCCCAACTAGGGCGTAACTTGTGCAAAATTGAGGTGCAACTAGGGCACAAGTAGGGCGCAACTAAGAGGCAAGTAGGGCGTAACTAGGACGTAACAAGGGCGCAACTAGGGCGCAACTACGGCGCAACTAGGGCGCAACTACGGCGCAACTAGGGCGCAACTACGGCGCAACTAGGGCGCAACTACGGCGCAACTAGGGCGCAACTACGGCGCAACTAGGGCGCAACTAGGGCACAAGTAGTGCGCAACTACGGCCCAACTAGGGCGTAACTTGTGCAAAATTGAGGTGCAACTAGGGCACAAGTAGGGCGCAACTAAGAGGCAAGTAGGGCGTAACTAGGACGTAACAAGGGCGCAACTAGGGCGCAACTAGGGCGCAAGTAAGACGCATGGAGGGTACAATTAGGAAGCAACTGGGGCGTAGCTAGTGTCCAAGTGAGGTGCAACAAGGGCACAACTAGGATGCAAGTAGGGCGTAACTAGGGCGCAACTAGGGAAAAACTAGGGCATAGCTAGGATGTACCTAAGGCGCAAACAGGACGCAACTAGGACCCAAGTAGGGCGCAACAAGGGTGCACCTAGGGCGAAACTAAGGCGCAACTAGGATGCAAATAGGGCGCAACTAGGGCGCAACTAGGGCACCATTAGTGCCCAACCGGGGTACAACGAGGGTGGAACTAGGGCACAACTAGGGCACAAGTAGGGCGCAACTGAGATGCAACTAGGGCACAACTAGGGTACTATTAGGGCGCAATTGGGGCACAACTAGGGCGCAACTAGGGCGCAACTAGGGCAGAATTAGGGCGCAACTATGGTGCAACGAGGGTACAACTAGGGTGAAACTAGGCCACAACCAGGGCGCAACTAGGACGCAACAAAGGCACAACTAGGCCGCAACTAGGGCACAACTAGGGCGCAACTAGGGCGCAACTAGGACGCAACTAGGGTGCAACTAGGGTGGAACTAGGGCACAACTAGGGCGCAACTAGGACGCACCTAGGATAAAACTAGGGCGTAGCTATCGCCAAATTAAGGCGCAAGTAGGGTGGAACTAGGCCGTAACTACGGCACGACTATGCGTACGAAGGGCGCAAGTACAGCCTTACAAGGGTGTAGCTACTACCCAGTTGAGGTGCAAGAAGGGAGCAACTAGGATGCAACTAAGGTGGAAGTAGGACAGAAGTAGGTTGCTTATAGGGCACAACTAGAGCACAAGTAGGGCGCAACTAGGGTGCAACTAGGACGTAGCTAGTGCCCAATCGAGGCAAAACTAGGGTGCAACTAGGGTGTAAGTAGGGCGCACATAGGTCGCTTCTAGGATGCCACTAGGGCGCAACTAGGACACAACTAGTGTGCAACTAGGATGCAAGTAGGACGTGAGAAGGGCGCAACTAGGGTGCAACCAAATCGCAACTTAGGTGCAATTAGGGTGCAACTAGGGCGCAAGTATGGCGCAAGTAGGGCACAACTGGGGTACAACGAGGGTGTAACTAGGGCGCAACTAGGGCGCAAGTACAGTGCAGCTAGGGTACAACTATGGTGCAACTAGTGTGCAACTAGGGTGTAAGTAGGACGCAAGTAGGGCGCAAGTAGGACGCAACTAGAACGAAACTACGGTGCAACTAGGGTGCAAGGAGGGTACAACTAGTGCGCAAGTAGGGCACAACTAGGACTTATCTAGGGTGCAAGTTGGACGTAGCTAGTGCTAAACTAAAGCACAACTAGGGCGCATCTAGGGCACAACTAGGGTGCAAGTAGGGCGCAAGTAGGATGCAACTAGGGTGCAACTAGGGCACAACTAGGGCGCAACAAGGGTACAAGTAGGGCGCAACTAGGGTGCAACTAGGGTACAAGTAGGGCGCAACTAGGATACAAGAAGGGCACAACTAGGGCAAAACTAGGACGCAACTATGGCGCAAGTAGGGCACAAGTAGGACGTACCTAGTGTTCAACTGAGGCGCAAGTAGGGCGTATATAGGATGCACCGACGGCGGAAGTAGGAAAGAAGTAGGGCGCAAGGAGGGCGTACCTAGGATGCAACTAGTGTGCATCTAGGGCAAATATGGGGCGTAATTTGGGCCCAAATAGGGCGCAAGTGGGACGTAAATAGGGCGCAACTAGGGCACAAGTAAGCGAAACTAGGATGTAACTAGGGTGCCATTAGGGTGTAGCTAGTGCAAAACGGAGGTGCAACTAGGGCGTAACTAGGACCCAAGTAGGGCGGAATTATGGCGCAACTAGGGTGCAACTACTACGTGACTAGGGTTCAACTAGTGTGCAAGCAGAGCGCAACAAAGGTGCAACTAGGTCGCAACTAGGGCGTAGCTAGTATCCAACTGAGGGGCAAATATTGGGTAACTAGGATACAGCTAGGGCGGAAGTAGGACGTAAGTAAGATGCAAGAAGGGAATAACTACGACAACCAGGACGCAACTAGAGCGGAAGTAGGGTGCAACTAGGACAAAACTAGGGTGTAACATGGGTACAATTTGGACGCAAGTAGGGCGCAACTAGGCCGCAACTAGGGCTCTAGAAGGACGCAACTACGATGCAACTAGGACGTAGCTAGTGTACAACTGATGCGCAACTAGGGTGAACCTAAAGCGCAAGTAGGGCGCAAGTAAGGAGTAACTAGTGTGTAACTAGGACACATGTAAGGTGCAACAAGGGCGCAACAAGGGTGCAACTAGGGTGCAACCAGGCCGTAACTAGCATGCAACTAGGGCGGAACTATAGCGCAAGTATGGCGAACTAGTGCGCAACAAGGGCGCAAGTAAGGCCCAACTAGTGTGCAACTAGGGCACAACTAGGGCGCAACTAGGGCGCAACTAAGGCGGAACTAGGGCGCAACTAGGACAAAGCTAGGGCGTAACTAGTGCGCAAGTAGGACGCAACTAGGGCGGAACTAGTGCGCAAGTAGGGCGCAAGTAAGGCTCAACTAGGGTGAAACTAGGCGTAACTAGGGCGCAACTAGGACGCAACTAGGGCGCAAATAAGGCGCAACTAGTATGCAACTAGGGCGCAACTAGGGCACAACTAGGGCGCAACTAGTGCGCAACTAGGACGCAACTAGGACGCAACTAGGGTGCAACTAGGATGTAACTTGGGCACAACTAGGACACAACTAGGGCACAACTAGGGCACAACTAGGGCGCAACTAAAGCCAAACCAGGGTGCAACTAGGGTACAACTAGTGCGCAACTAGGACGCAACTAAGGCACAACTAGGGCGCAACTAGGGCGTAATTATCATGCAACTAGGATGCAACTAGGGCGCAACTAGGGCGCAACTAGTGCGTAACTAGGGCCCAAGTAGGATGCGACTAGGGTACAACTAGGGCGTAACTAGCGTGCAACTAGGGCGCAAAGAGGCGCAAGTATGGCCAACTAGAGTACAACTAGGGCGCACCTAAGGCCCCACTAGGGTGCAACTAGGGCGCAACTAGGGCGCAACTAGGGCACAACTAGGTCACAACTAGGGCGCAACAAGGGCGCAACTAGGGCGTAACCACGGAGCAACTAGGACATAACTAGGGCGCAACTAGAGCACAACAAGGGCGCAAGTAGGGCGCAACCAGGACACAACTAGGGCGCACCTAGGGCACAACTAGAGCGCAACTAGGGCGCAACAAGGGCACAACTAGGGCGCAACTAGGGCGCAACTACGGCCCTACTAGGGCGTAGCTAGTGCCCAACTGAGGCGGAAGTAGGGCGCAACAAGGATACAACTAGGGTGCAAGAAGGCTGGTAGTAGGACGCAAGTAGGGAGGAACTAGGACGCAACTAGGGTACAACAAGAGCGCAACTAGGGCGCAAGTAGGGCAAACGTAAGGCGTAACTAGGGCGCTAGTTGGGCACAACTAGGATGCAACTAAGATGTAGCTGGTGCCCAACTAAGGCACAATTAGGGTACAACTTGGGCACAAGTAGGGTACAAGAAGGTCGCACCTAGGGCGCCATAAGGGCGCAACTAGGACGCAACTAAGGCGCAACTAGGATGCACGTAGGGTGGAACTAGGGCACAACTAGGGCGCAACTAGGGCTCAACTAGGGCGCAACAAGGATGAAACTAGGGCGCAACTAGGGTGCAGGTAGGGCCAACTAGGGCGCATCTAGGGTGCACGTAAGGCCCAACTAGGATGGAACTAGGTCGTAACTAGGATGCAAGTAAGGCGCAAGCAGGATGCAAATACGGTGCAACTATGGCGTAACTAGGCCGCAACTGCGGCGCAACTACGGTGCAACTAGGACGCAACTAGGACGCAAGTAGGGCGCAACTAGGGATCAACTAGGGCGCAACTAGGATGCAACGAGGGTGCAACCAGGGCGCAACTAGGGATCAACTAGGTGCAACTAGAGCACAACTTGGGCCTAACTAGGGCGCAAGTAGAGCGCAACAGGGGCGGAACTAGGGCGCAAGTAGTTCGTAGCCAGGGTGCAACTAGGGCACAACTAGGGCGCAACTTGGGCGCAACTAGGGCGCAACTTGGGTGCAACCAGGGTGTAACTAGGGCACAACTAGGGCGCAAGTAGTTCGTAGCCAGGGTGCAACTAGGGCACAACTAGGGCGCAACTTGGGCGCAACTAGGGCGCAACTTGGGTGCAACCAGGGTGTAACTAGGGCACAACTAAGGTACAAGTAGGGCACAACTAGGGCGCAAGGAGGACGCATCTAGGAAGCAACTAGGGCACAACTAGGGTGTAATGAGGGCGCAAATAGGGCACAACTAATACTTAAGTATGGGGCATGTAGGGCGCAGCTAGTGCGCAAGTATGGTGGAAGTATGGTGCAAGTAGGGCGCAACTAGGGTGCAACCAGGGTGTAACTAGGGCACAACTAGGGTACAAGTAGGGCACAACTAGGGTGCAAGTAGGGTGCAACTAGGGTGCAAGTAGGGTGCAACTAGGGTGCAAGTAGGGTGCAACTAGGGTGCAAGTAGGGTGCAACTAGGGTGCAAGTAGGGTGCAACTAGGGTGCAAGTAGGGTGCAACTAGGGTGCAAGTAGGGCGCAACTAGGGCACAACTAGGGTGTAATGAGGGCGCAAATAGGGCACAACTAATACTTAAGTATGGGGCATGTAGGGCGCAGCTAGTGCGCAAGTATGGTGGAAGTATGGTGCAAGTAGGGCGCAACTAGGATGCAACTAGGGTGCAACTACGAGGCAAGTAGGGCGCAACTAGGGTGCAAGTAGGGCCCAAGTAGGGCACAACTAGGATGCAACTAGGTCACAACTAGGGTGCAACTAGGAAACAACTAGGGTGTATCAAGGGCTCAACTAGGGTGAAACTAGGGCTCTAGGGTGCAAGTAGGGTGCAACTAGGGTGCAACTCAGGCACAAATTGGGCGCAACTAGGGTACAACTAGGATGTAAATAGGGTGTAACTAGGGTGCAAATGGGGTGCAATTAGGGCACAAGTAGGGCGCAAGTAGGGCGCAAGTAGGGCGCAACTAGGGCGTAACTAGGTCACAACTAGGGAACAACTAGGGGGCAAATAAGGCACAACTAGGGTGCACCTAAGGTGCAACTAGGGCGCAACTATGGGACAACTGGGGCGTAACTTGGACGCAACTGGGGTGTATTTGGGGTACAACGAGGATGCAACTAGGTTGCAACTAGGGACCAACTAGGGCGAAACTAAGACCCAAGTAGGACGCAACTAGGGCGACACTAGGGCGCAAGGAGTGCGTAAGTAGGGCGCAACTAGGGTGTGACTTTGGCCTAAGTAGGTCGCAACTAGGGTGCAACTACGGCATAACTAGGGCGTAGCCAGTATCCAACTGAGGCTTAACTAGGGCGCAACTAAGGCGCAACAAGGGTGTAACTAGGGTGCAACTAGTGCGCAACTAGGGTGTAACTAGGGTGCAACTAAGGCGCAACTAGGGTGCAACTAGGCTGAAACTAGGGTGCAAGAAGTGCAAACTTGGATTGAACTATGGCGCAACTAAGGCCTAAATATGGTGCAACTAGGATGGAACTAGGGAGCAAGTAGGGCACAAGTAGGACGAAACTGCAATGTTACAAGGGCGCAACTAGGGCGCAACTAGGAAGCAACTAGGGCGCAACTAAGACGCACCTAACGTGCAATTAGGGTGCAACTAGGGTGTAACTATGCGCAAGAAGGGTGTAAGTTAGGAGCAACTAGGGCATAACTGGGATGTAACTAGGGGGCAACTAGGGTGCAAGTAGGGTGCAACTAGGGTGCAAGTAGGGCACAACTAGGGTGCAAGTAGGGTGCAAGTAGGGTACAAGTAGGGCACAAATATGGCGCAAGTAGGACGCAACAAGGGTGCAAGTATGATGCAACAATGGTGTAACAAGGACACAAGTAGGGCGCTACTAGGATGCAACAAGGGCGCAACAAGGGCGCAACTAGGATGCAACTAGGACGCAACTGGGATGCAAGTAGGGTGCAATAAGGATGCAACTAGGGCACAACTATTTTGCAACTACGATGCAACTAGGGTGTAGCAAGGACATAAGTAGGGCACAAGTCAGGTGCATCTAGGGCGCAACTAAGGCGCAACTAGGACGTAACTAAGGCACAACTAGGGTACAACTAGGGTGCAACTAGAGTGCAACGAGGGTGCAACTATGCGGCAATTGGGGTGCAATTGGGGTGCAACTGGGGTGTAACTGGGGCGCAACTGGGACAAACTAGGGCGTAATTAAGATGCAAGTAGGGTACAACTAGGGCCCAAGTAAGGCACAATTAGGGCAAAACTAGGGCGCAACTAGGGCGTGAGTAGGGTGCAAGTAGGGCGCAACTAAGGCGCAAGTAGGGTGCAACTACGGCGCAACTAGGGCACAACTAGGGCATATCTAGTACCCAACTGAGGCTCAACTAGGGTGTGACTAGGGCACAAATAGGGCGCAACTAGGGCGCAACTAGGGCGTAACTAGCGCGCAACTAGGACGCAACTAGGGTACAACCAGGACGCAACTAGGGCGCAACTAGGGCATAACTTGGGTACAAGTAGGGCGCAACTAGGGTGTAACTAGGTCGCAACTAGGGCGAAACTAGGGTGCAACTACGGCGCAAGTACATTGCGAGTAGGGCGCAACTAGGGCGCAAGTAGGGTACAACTAGGGTGCAACTAGGGTGCAAATAGGAGGCAACTAGGGTGTAGCTACTGCCAAAATCAGGCGCACCTAGGACGTAACTAGGGTGAAACTAGGGCGCAATTAGGGCACAATTGAGGCGTAACTAGGACTCAACTACAGTGCAAGTAGGGTACAACTAGGGCGCAACTAGGGCGTAAACAGGGCGCAGCTAGGGCGCAACTAGGGTGCAGCTATGACATAGCTAGTGTCCAATCGAGGCACAGCAAGGGTACAACTAGGGCGCAGCTAGGGAGAAATTAGGGCACAACTAGGGCACAACTAGGGCACAACTAGGGCACAACTGGGGCAGAACTAGGGCACAACTAGGGTGGAACTAGGGCACAAGTAGGGCACAACTAGGGGACAACTAGGGTGCAACTAGGGTGTAACTAGCAAGCAACTAGGGTGCAACTTGGGCGCAACAAGGGCGTAACAAGGGCGCAATGCGGGCTCAACTAGGGCACAACTAAGGCACATCTTGGACGCAACTCGGGCGTAACTAGGGTGAATCTAGGGCACAACTAGGGCGAAACTAGTGCTCAACTAAGGTGTAAATGTGGTACACCTAGGATACAAGTAGGGTGCAACTATGTTGCAACTAGGATGCACATAGGGTGCAGCTAGAGCATAAGTAGGGCACAAGTAGGATGCAACCAGGGCGCAACTAAGGCGCAACTAGGACGTAACTAAGGTGCAACTAGGGTGCAACTACAGTACAACAAGGGCACAACTATGGCATAATGGGGGCGCAACTAGGGTACAACTGGGGTGTAACTGGGGCACAAGTAGGGCGAACTAGGGCGCAACTAGAACACAAGTAGGGTGCAACTAGAGTCCAAGTAAGGCACAATTAGGGTGAAACTAGGGTGCAACTAGGACGCAAGTAGGGTACAACTAGAGCGAAACTAGGACGCAAGTAAGGTTCAACTACGGCGCAACTAGGGCGCAACTAGGGCATAGCTAGCATCTAACTGAGGTGCAACTAGGGCGTGACTAGGGTGCAACTAGGGCGCAAAAAGGGTGCAACTATGGCGCAACTAGGGTGCAACTAGGGCATAACTAGGGTGCAACTAGGGTGCAACTAGGGCGCAACTAGGACGCAACTAGGGTGCAACTAGGACATAACTTGGGAAGACATAGGGAACAACTAGGGCGTAACTAGAGCGCAACTAGGGAAAAATTAGGGTGCAACTACGGCGCAAGTATGGCACAAGAAGGACGCAACTAGGGCGCAAGTAGGGTGTAGCGAGTGTCGAAATCAAGCAGACCTAGGGCGTAACTAGGGTGTAACTAGGACACAATTAGCGCACAATTGAGGCGTAACTAGGATGCAACTACGACGCAAGTAGGGCATAACTAGGACGCAACTAGGAGGCAACTAGGACGTAACTAGGATGCAAATAGGGTGCAACTAGGGCGTAACTAGGATGCTGCTAGGACATAACTAGTGTCCAACCGAGGCGCAACAAGGGCACAACTAGGGTGGAACTAGAGCGCAAGTAGGGCACAACTAGGGCGCAACTAGGGCACAACTAGGGTGCAACTAGGTTGGAACTAGGGCACAAGTAGGAAACAACTAGGGTGCAACTAGGGTGTAACTAGCAAGAAACTAGGGTACAACGTTTGCGCAACAGGTGCATAAGAAGGGAGCAACTCAGGCGCAACTAGGGCGCAACTCAGACACAACTAGGATGCAACTAGGGCGCAGCTAGGACAAATCTAGGGTGCAATTAGGACGTAACTAGTGCTCAACTAAGTGCAAATAGGACGCAACAAGGGCTCAACTAGGACGCAACTAGGACGCAACTAGGACACAACTAGGGCGGAACTAGGGCGTGACCCGGGTGCAAGTAGGGCGCAAGTAGGGGGAAAATAGGGCACAACTAGGGTGCAACTAGGGCGCAAGTAGGGTATAACTAGGGCGCAACTAGAGCGCAACTAGGGTGCGACTATGGTGCAACTAGGACGTAAGTAGGGTGCAAGTAGGGCGCAACGAGGGAGTTATGGTTAATCACCCTAAATTCATACACTCAAAAATTGGTGTATCAGAAAGTGTTTTCTTATGTGCAGATATTTTTCAGAAATCATGAACATCACTCCATGTAACTAGAGCCCAAATATACATTCATCACAGAAGGTGTTAATTGTTATGGGTTAGATGAAACTTGTGCTACTTTTTGTTAGAAGTCCATGTTCACTGATATGTCCACATCCCAATACACTTGTCGATTCACACTTTCAGGGGTGAGGTGATTGGTCATACATGCAACTAGGGTGCAACTAGGGCGCAAGTAGGATGCAAAAAGGGCGCAAATAGGGCATAACGAGGACACAACTAGGGTGCAACTGATGCGCAACTAGGACACAAGTATGGGGCAAGTAGGGATCAAGTAGGACACACTTAGGACGCAACTAGGGTGCAACTAGGACGCAATTAAGGTGCAACTAGGGTGCAAGTAGGGTGCAAGTAGGATGCAACTAAGGCGTAAGTAGGGCGCAACTAGGGCGCAACTAGGGCGCAACAAGGGCGCAAAAAGGGAATAACTAGGTCGCAACTACGGCACAACTAGGGCGCAAGTAGGACACAACTAGGGTGCAACTGAGGCGCTTCTAGGGTGCATCTAGGATACAACTAGGGTGCAACTAGGGAGCAACTTAGGCGCAACTAGGGCGTAACTAGGGTGCAACTAGGGTGTTAGTAAGGTACAAATAGTGCACAACTAGGGCTTAAGTAGTGCGAAACTAGGGTGCAACAAGGGTGCAACTAGGGCGCAACTAGGGTGCATCTAGGACGCAACTAGGGCGCAACTAGGACGCAACTAGGGTGCAACTAGGGCACCATTCGGGTGAAAGTAGGATAAAAGTAGGGTGCAATTAGGGCACAACTAGGGTGCAACTAGGGCGCCACTAGGGTGCAAGTAGGGCATAACAAAGCGCAAGTAGGGCAAGACAAAGGTGCAACAATGACGCAAGTTTGGTGCA
Organism: Penium margaritaceum; assembly: GCA_023375785.1. Lineage (NCBI taxonomy): Eukaryota > Viridiplantae > Streptophyta > Zygnematophyceae > Desmidiales > Peniaceae > Penium > Penium margaritaceum. Next base: position 78,252 of record SZWC01003123.1, on the reverse strand, counting down.
ACTGGGGCGCAACTAGGTCGTAACTGGGGTGCAACTGGGGAGCAACTAGGGCACAACTAGGATGCTACTAAAGTACAACGAAGGCCCAAGCAGGGCACAAGTAGGGCAAAACTAGGGCGGAACTAGGGCACAATTGTGTCGTGAGTAGGGCACAGGTAGGGCGCAACTGCGACACAAGTAGGACGCAACTAGGGCGTAACTAGGACGCAACTATGGCGTAGCTAGTACCCAACTAAGGCGTAACTAGGGCACAACTAGGATGCAATTAAGGAGAAACTAGGGCGCAACTAGGGCGCAACTAGGGCACAATTAGGGCGCAACTAGAAAGCAACGAGGGGGCAAGGAGGGCGCAACAAGGGCGCAACTAGGATGTAGCTTAGGCGCAACTAGGGTGCAACTAGGGAGCAACTAGGGCGCAACTATGTCGTAACTAGTGTCCAAATGAGGCACAACTAGGGTACAACTAGGACGCTAGTATGGCAAAAGTAGGGCAAAACTAGGAACGGAACTAGGGTGCAGCTAGGGTGCAACTAGGGCGCAACTAGGGTACAACTAGGGCGCAACTACAGCGGAACTAGGGTCCAAGTAGGGTGCGACTAGGGTGAAACTAGGGTGCAACAAGGGTGCATGTAGGGCACAAGTACGGCTCATCTAGGGCACAACTAGGGCGCAACTAGGGCGCAACTAGGACGCATCTAGGGCACAACTAGGGTGCAACTGGGGCGGAACAAAGTGCAACTAGGGCGTACCTAGTGTGGAACTAGGGCGCAACTGAGGCGCAACTAGGGTGCAACTGGGGCGGAACAAAGTGCAACTAGGGCGTACCTAGTGTGGAACTAGGGCGCAACTGAGGCGCAACTAGGGTGCAACTGGGGCGGAACAAAGTGCAACTAGGGCGTACCTAGTGTGGAACTAGGGCGCAACTGAGGCGCAACTAGGGTGCAACTGGGGCGGAACAAAGTGCAACTAGGGCGTACCTAGTGTGGAACTAGGGCGCAACTGAGGCGCAACTAGGGTGCAACTGGGGCGGAACAAAGTGCAACTAGGGCGTACCTAGTGTGGAACTAGGGCGCAACTGAGGCGCAACTAGGGTGCAACTGGGGCGGAACAAAGTGCAACTAGGGCGTACCTAGTGTGGAACTAGGGCGCAACTAGAGCGGAACTAGGGTGCAGCTAGGGTGCAACAAGGGTGCATGTAGGGCACAAGTACGGCTCATCTAGGGCACAACTAGGGCGCAACTAGGGCGCAACTAGGACGCATCTAGGGCACAACTAGGGTGCAACTAGGGCACAACAAGGGGGCAAGTACGGGGCAACCTGGCACAACCAGGGTGCAACTAGGGCACAAGTAGGGTGTAATTAGGGCACAGCTAAGGCGAAACTAGGGCACAACGAGGGGGCAACTAGAGCGCAAGTAGGATGCAACTGTGGCGCAACTAGGGCCCAATCAGGGCGCAAGTAGGGTGCAAGTAGAGCGCAACTAGGGTGCAAGAAGGACGCAACATAGGCACAACTATGGCACAAGTACGGCGTAACTAGGGCGCTACTAGGGCGCAACTAGGGCGTAACAAGGGCGCAACTAGGGAGAAACTAGGATGCGAGTAGGGCACAACTAGGAAGCAACTAGGACGCAACTAGGATGTAACTAGGGTGCAACTAGGGTGTAACTAGGGTGCAAGTATGGAGCAACCAAGGCACAACTAGGGTGCAACTAGGGCGCAACTAGGGTGCAACTAAGGCGCAACTAGGGCGCAACAAGGGTCCAAGTAGCGCACAACTAGGTCGCAGCTAGGACAAAACTAGGGTGCAAGTAGGGCACAACTAAGGCAGAAGTAGAGAGCAGCTAGGGCGTACTTAGTACCCAACCGAGGCGCAACAAGGGTGCAACTAGGGCACAACTAGGGCGCAAGGAGGGGACAACCAAGATGCAATTAGGACGTAACTAGGAAGAATCTAGGGTGCAAGGAGGGTACAAATAGGGTCTAACTAGGGTGCAACTAAGGCGCATGTAGGGCGCAACTAGGGCGCAACTAGAATGCAGTCAGGACACAAGTAGGATGCAAGTAGGGTGCAACTAGGATTCACATTGGGCACAACTAGGGTACAAGTAAGGCATAAGTAGGGCGGAACTAGGGCGCAACTAGGACATAACTAGGATGCATCTAGGGTGCAAGTATGGTACAACTAGGATGCAACAAGGGAGCAACTAGGGCGTCGCTAGTGCAAAACTGGGACACAACTAGGGCGCAAGTAGGGCACAATTGGGATGCTAATACGGCGCAACTAGGACGTGACTAGGGTAGAACTAGGGTGCAACTAGGGTGCCACTAGGTTGCAACTAGGGCAACTAGGGTGTAACTAGGGCACAACAAGGACGCAACTAGGGCGTATCTTGTGGCCAACTGAGGTGTAAGTAGGGCGCAACTAGGGCACAACTAGGGCACAACTAGTGCGCAAGAAGGGCGGAATTAGGACGCAACTAGGGTGCAACTAGGGCACAACTAGGGTGTAGCTAGTACACAAGAAAGGCGTAACTAGGGTGCACGTTTGGTGCAACTACGGCGTAACTAGGGCGCAAGTAGCGCGCAAGTAGGTCACAACTAGTGCATAACTAGGGTGCAACTAGGACGAAACTGGGGTGCAATTAGGGCGCAACTAGGGCACAAGTAGGGTGCAAGTAGGGGACAACTAGGGCGGAAGTAGGGCGCAACTGACGTGCAAGAGTGCAACTAGGGCGTAGTTATTGCCCAACTGAGGAACAACTAGGGTGCAACTAGGGTGCAACTAGGAAGCAAGTAGGGCGCAATTGAGGTGCAACTAGGACGCAACTAGGGCGCAAGAAAGGCACAAGAAGGGTGCAACTAGGACGCAACTAGGGGGCAACTAGGGCGCGACTCGGGCGCAACTAGGGTGCAAGTAGGGCACAAGTAGAATGCAACTAGAACACAACTAGGGCGTAACAAGGGTGCAACTATGGTGCAACTAGGATGCAAGTAGGGTGCAAGAAGGGTGCAACAAGGGCACAACTAGGGCACATGTAGGGTAAAATTAGGGTGCAACTAGGGCACAACAAGGGCGTAACTAGGGTGCAGCTAGGACGCTACTAGGATACAACTATGGCGCAACTAGGGCGTAACTAGGATGCAAGCTGGGCACAAATAGGGCACAACTAGGATGCAAGTAGAACGCAAGATAGGCGTAACTATGGCGTAACTAGGGCACAACTAGTTCGAAACAAGGTCGGAACTAGGGCGCAATTAGGGTGCAAGTAGGGTGTTACTAGGGTGGAACTAGGACGCAACTGGGAGGCAACTAAGGTGCAACTAGGGTGCAACTAGGACGCAACTAGGATGTAACAAGGGCGTAACCAGGGCGCAACTAGGGCACAACTAGGGTGCAAGTAGGACGCAAGTAGGACGCAACTAGGGCGCGAATAGGGAAAAACTAGGGCGTAACAAGGGTGCAACTATGGCGCAACTAGGATGCAAGAAGGGCGCAAGAAGGACACAACTAGGGCACAACTAGGGCACAAGTAGGACGAAATGAGGGTGCAACTAGGGCACAACTAGGACGCAACTAGGGCGCATCTAGGGCACAAGTAGGATGCAACTATGGTGGAACTAGGGCGCAACTTGGACATAAGAAGGGCGTGAGTAGGGCGGAACTAGGGCGCAAGTAGGATGCAAGATAGGCACAACTATGGCAAAACTAAAGACAACTAGGGTGCAACTAGGGTGCAACTGGGGCGGAACAAAGTGCAACTAGGGCGTACCTAGTGTGGAACTAGGGCGCAACTAGGGTGCAACTAGGACGCAACTAGGGCGCAACTAGGGCGCACCTGAGGTGCTACTAGGGTGCAACTAGGATGCAACTAGGGCGGAACTAGGGAGTAATATTGGTGCAACTAGGCGCAACTAGGGCGCAACTAGGTTGCTAGAAAGGCACAACTAGGGCACAACTAGGACACAAGTAGGGCAAAACTAGGGCACAACTAGGGCACAACTAGGGTGCAACTAGGGTGCAAGTAGGGCATAAGTAAGGGGAAATGTGTGCGCTAGTAGGGCACAAATAGGGTGAAACTAGAACGCAACTAGGGCGTACCTATTGTCCAACTAGGGCGCACCTATGATGTAACCAGGACACAAGTAGGGCGCAAGTAGGGCATAATTGAGGCGAAACTAGGAAACAACTAGGGCGCAAGTAGGGCACAACTAGGGCATAACTAGGGTACAAGTAGGGTGCAATTAGGGCGCAACTAGGACGCAAGCAGCGAGAAACTAGGGCGCAACTAGGGCGCAACTAGGACGCAACCAGCGAGAAACTAGGGCGCAACTTGGGTGCAAGAAGGGCGCAACTAAAGCGCAACTAGGACGCAACTAGGGCGCAGTTTGGACGCAACCAGAGCGCAACTTGTGGTGAACTGAGGCACAACTAGGATGCACCTAGGGTGCAACCAGGGCGTGACTAGAGCAGAACTAGGGCATAACTAGGGTGTAACTAGGACGTAACTAGGGCGCAAGTAGGGCGCAAATAGGGTGCAACTAGGGCACAAGTAGGGCGTAAATAATGCGCAACTAGGGCACAACTTGGGTGCAAGTTGGGTGCAAGTGGGGTGCACCTAGGGCGTAACTAGGGTGCAACTAGGGTGGAACTAGGGTGCAACTAGGACGCAAGTAGGGCGCAAGTAGGGCGCAGGAAGGGCGCAAGTAGGACGCAACTAGGATGGAACTAGGACGTAACTAGAGTGCAACTAGGGTGCAAGTAGGATGCTATTAGGGTGCAAGTAAGACACAACTAGACGGCAACTAGGATGCAGCTAAGGCTCAACTAGGGTGTAACTAGGGCGCAAGTAGGGCGCAAGTAGGGTGCAACTAGGGTGCAAGTAGGGCGCAACTATGGGGCAACTAGGGCGTAGCTAGTGCCTAATTGAAGAGCAACTAGGACACAAGTAGGGCACAACTAGGGTGCAAGTAGGGTGCAAGTAGGAAGCATCTAGGGCGCAAGAAGGGCATAACCAGGGCGTAACAATGGTGCAACTATGGCGCGACGAGGGTCCAAGTAGGGTGCAAGAAGGGCGCAACTAGGGCGCAACTAGGGCATAAGTAGGGTGCAATTAAGGGGCAAATGGAGCACAGCTTGGATGCAGCTAGGGCGCAAGTAGAATGCAACTACGGCGCAACTTGGGTGCAACTAGGGCGTAAGTAGGGCGCAAGATATGCGCAACTATGGTGCAACTAGGGCGCAACTTGAGCGCAACTAGGACGTAACTAGGGCGCAACAAGGGCGCAACTAGGACGCAACTATGGAGTAAGTAGGACGCAAGTAGGACGGAAGTAGGGCACAACCAGGGTGTAACAAGGATGCAACTAGGATGCAACTAGGGTGCAACTAGGGTGCAACTAGAGCACAACTAGGGTAACTAGAGAGCAACTTTGGTACAACTAGGGCGCAACTAGGGCGCAAGAAAGGTACAACTGAGGAGCAACTAGGGCGCAACTAGGACGCAATGAGGGCACAACTTGGGCAAAACTAGGGAGCAGCTAGGGCGTACTTAGTGTCCAACCGAGGCACAACAAGGGCACAACTAGGGCGCCACTAGGGCGCAAGTAGGAAGCAACTAGGATGCAACTAGAGTGCAACTAGGGCACAACTAAGGTACAACAAGGGTATTAATAGAGTGCAACTAGGGTGCAACTAAGGCACAACTAGGGTACAACGAGGGTGGAACTAGGACGCAAGTAGGGCGCAACTAGGGTGCAACTAGGGCACACGTAAGACGCAAGTATGGCGCAACTAAGGCACAACTAGGACGCAAGTAGGACACAAGGAGGGCGCAACTGAGGTGTAACTAGGGCGCAACTAGGGTGCAACTAGGGCATAACTAGGGCATAACAAGGGCACAACAAGGGTACATCTAGGGCGCAACTAGGACAAAAGTAGGGTGCAATTAGGGTGTAAGTAGGACGTAAGTAGGACAAAACTAGGATGCAAGTAGGGTGTAACTAGTACGCAAGTAGGGCACAAGAAGGGTGCAACTAAGAAAAAACTAAGGCGAAAGTAGGGCGCAGGAAGGGTGAATATATGACTTAACTAAGACGCAACTAGGGCGCAACTAGGACGCAACTAGGGTACAAGTAGGGTGCAAGTAGGGCGCAAGAAGGATGCAACTAGGTCAGAACAAGGGTGCAACTAGGGTGCAACTAGGGTGTAACTAGGGCACAAGAAGGGCGCAAGTAGGGCGCAAGTAGGACGCAACTAGGACAGAAGTACGGTGCAACTAGGGTGTATCTAGTGCCTAATTGAAGTGCAACTATGGCGCTACTAGGGCGCAACTAGGGTGTAAGTAAGGCACAACTAGGGTGCAAGTAGGGCGCAAGTAGGGTGCATCAGGGGCGTAAGTAGGGCACAACTATGGCGTAACAACGGTGCAACTTTGGCCAACTTGGGCACAAGCAGGACGCAACTAGGGTGTAACAAGGACGTAACTTAGGCGCAAGTAGGACGCAAGTACGACCCAACTTGGGCAAAGCTAGTGGCCAACTGAGGCATAAGTAGGGAGCTACTAGGACACAACTAGGGCAGAAGTAGGATGGAAGTAGGACGCAAGAAGGTCGCAAATAGCGTGCAACTAGGGCACAATGAGGGTACAACTAGTGTGCAAGTAGGGTACAACTAGTGCAAAACTAGGAGGCAATTTGGGTACAACTAGGACACAAGTGGGCCGGCAAGTAAGGCGCAACTTGGGCATAAGTAGGGCGCAACAATGGCACAACTAGGGCGCAACTAAGGTGTAGCTAGTGCAAAACTGACGCGCAACTAGGGTGCAACTAGGGCGCAACTAGGACCCAAGTAAGAAGTAACTTGGGCGTAACTAGGGTGCAACTAGGGTGCAACTAGGGTACAATTAGGGTGCAAGTAGGGCTCAACTAGGGCATAGCTAGTGCCAAACGGAGGCACAACTAGTGTGCAGCTACGGCACAAGTAGGACGCAAGTAGGGCCCAAGCAGGGTGCAACTAGGGTGCAACTAGGGCTCAACTACGACGTAACTAGGGCACAACTAGGGCGCAAGAAGGGCACAACTAGGGTGCAAGTAGGGCACAACTAGGGCGCAACCTGGGCGTAACTAGGGCGTAGCTAGTGTCCAACTGAAGCGCAACTAGGACGCAACTAGGGTACAACTAGGGTGCAAGAAGGGTACAAGTAGGGTGCAACTAGGGCGCAACTATGGCGCAAGAAGCACACATATAGGACGTAACTAGGGTGCAACTAGGGCATAAGTAGGACGCAACTTGGGCACAACTAGTGTGCAAGTAGGACGCAAGAATGGCTCAACTAGGGCATAGCTAGTGCCCAACTGAGGTGCATGTAGGGTGCAACTAGGATGTAGAGAGGGCGGAAGCATGACGGAAGTAGGGCGCAAGTAGAGCGCAAGTAGGGCGCAATTAGGGTGTATCTAGGGCGCAACACCGGCGCATGTGGGGTGCAAGTAGGGCGCAAGAGGGGCACAAGTAGGATGCAACTAGGGCGCAACTAGGGAACAACTAGGTCGTAGCTCGTGCAAAACTAAGGCACAACTAGGGCGCATTTAGGGCGCAACTAGGATGCAAATAGGACGCAACTAGGGTGCAACAAAGGGCGCAACTAGGACGCAACTAGGGTGCAAGCAAGGCACAACTAGGGCGGAACTAGGGCGTACCTAGTGTCCAACTGAGGCACAACTAGGTCGCAACTAGGACGCAAGAAGGGCACAAGTAGGGCACAACTGGGGCAAAACTAGGGCGCAACTAGGGCGCGACTAGGGCGCAATCAGGACGCAACTAGAGTGCGACGAGGGCGCAACTAGGGCTTAACTAGTGTCCAATTGGAGCGGAACCAGGGCGCGACTATGGCACAAGTAGGGAACAAGTAGGGCGCAACTAGGGTGCAACTAGGGCACAACTAGGGCACAACTACGGCGCAAATAGGGCGGAAGTTGGTCTAAATTAGGGCACAAGTAGGGCGTAACTAGTTCGCAACTAGGGCACAACAAGGGCATAACTAGGACATAGCTAGTGCCCAACTGAAGCACATCTAGGACACAACAAAGGCGTAACTAGGGTGCAAGTAGGGTGCATGTAGTTTGCAACTAGGTCACAACTAGAGCGCAACAAGGGCACATATAGCATGTCACTGAGGCGCAACTAGGGCACAAGTAGGGCGCAAGTGTGATCAAACTAGGGTATAGCTAGCGCTCAACTGAGGTGCAAGTAGGAAACAACTATTGTGCAGCTAGGGTGGAAGTAGGACGGAAGAAGGGCCCTAGTAGGGCACAACTAGGGTGCAACTAAGGCGCAACTAATGTGCAAGTGGGGTACAAGTAGGGCACAACTAGGACAATAGTAGGGTACAAATAGGGCACAACTAGGGTGAAACTAGGGTTTAACTAGTACAAAACTGAGGCACAAATAGGGCGTAACAACGGCGCAACTCGGATGCAAGTAGGGTGCAACTAGGGCGCAACAAAAGGCACAACTAGGGTGCAAATAGGACACAACTAGGGTGCAAATAGGGAACAACTAGGGCACAACTAGGTCACAACTAGGGCGTAACTAGTGCCCAAGTGAAGCAGAACAAGGGCGCAAGTAGGACACAAGTAGGGCGTAAGTAGGGCCTAATAAGGGCTAAACTAGGGCATAACTAGGATGTAACTAGGACGCAACTAGGATGCAATTAGGACACAACTAGGAATCAACTAGGCCACAAGTAGGGCGCAACTAGGGGGAAACTAGGACGCAACTAGGACGCAACAAGGGTACAACTAGGATGCAACTAGGGCGCAACTAGGGTGCAAGTAGGGTGCAACTTTGGGGCAACTAGGGTGCAACTTGGGCACAAGTAGGGTGCAAGTAGAGCGCAAGTAGTATGCAACTAGGACGCATGTAGGGCGCAACTAGGGCACAACTAGGACGCAACTAGGGTCCAAGTGCTGCGCAACTAGGACACGACTAGGGCGCAACTAGGGCGCAAGTAGGGNAAAACTAGGACATAACTAGGGCGTAGCTAGTGCCAAACTGAGGCGCAAGTAGGACACAACTATGGTGAAACTAGGGCATAACTAGGGCATAAGAAGGGTGCAAGTACGGCCCAACTAGGGCATAGCTAGTGCCCAACTCAGGCGCAAGTAGAGCGCAACTAGGACGCAACTAGGATGCAAGTAGGACGGGAGTAGGACACACGTACGCTACAACTAAGGCGCAACTAGGGTGCAAGTAGGGCACAACTAGGGTGCAACTAGGACGTAGCTAGTGTCCAACAGAGGTGCAACTAGGGTGTAACTAGGACACAAGTAGGGGGAAGCAGGTTGTTCCCAGGCCGCAACTAGGGCGCAACTAAGGAGCGACTAGGATGCAAGTAGGGTGCAACTGGGGTGCATCTGCGGTACAACTAGGATGCAACTAGGGCGCAACTAGGGCGCAAGTAGGGCCAACTACGGTGCAACCAGGGTGCGACAAGGGTACAACTAGGGCGCAAGTAGGGTGCAACTATGGCGCAACTAGGACACAACTAGGCTACAAGTAGCACACAACTAGGATGCAAGTAAGACACAATGAGGGTGCTATTAGGGCGTAACTCGGGTACAACTAAGGGCGAAACAAGGCACAACTTAGGCGCAACTAGGGCGCAACTAGAAAGCAACTAGGACGCAACTAGGGCACAACTAGGGCGCAACTAGGGTGCAAGTAGGGTGGAACTAGGGAACAACTAGGGCACAACTAGGACCCAACTAGGGCGCAATTAGGACACAACTAGGAAGCAACTAGGATGCAACTAGGATGCAACTGGGACGTAATGAAAACGCAAGTAGGAAACAAGTGTACAACTACGGTGCAACTAGGGTGCAAGGAGGGCGCAAGTAGAGCGCAACAAGGGCGCAACTAGGATGCAACTAGGGTGGAACTAGGGCCCAACTAGGACCAAACTAAGGCACAAGTAGGGCGCAACTGGGGTGAAAGGAAGGCGTAACTAGCAGGCAACTAGGACACAAGAAGCCTGAAAATAGGGTACAACTAGGGCATAGCTAGTGCCCAACACAAGTGCAACTAGGGCGCAAGTATGGTGCAAGTAGGATGTAACTAGGGCGAAACTCGGACGCATCTAAGGCGCAACTCGGACGCATCTAAGGCGCAAGTAGGGCGCAACTAGGGGGTAAGTAGGGCGCAACTAGGGTTCAACAAGGCGCAACTAGGGTGCAACTAGGGGACAACTAGGACGTAAGTAGGGCCCATTAGGGCGTAACTTGGACTCACGTAAGGCTTACCTTGGGTGCATCTAGAGCGCAACTAGGGCGCAAGTATGGCGTAAATAGGATGCAACTATAGAACAACTAGGGCACAACTAGGGTGAAACTAGGGTGCAACTAGGGCACAACAAGGGTGCAACTAGGGCGCAACTAGGGCACAACTAGGGCACAACTAGGACGCAAATAGGACGCAAGTAGGGCGCAACTAGGGTACAACTAGGGCTCAACTAGGGCTCAACTAGGACGTAACTAGGGTGCAACTAGGGAGCAACTAGGGTACAAGTAGGACACAACTAGGGCGTACCTAGGGCGAAACTAGGGTGTAGCTAGTGCCTAACTGGGGTGCAACTAGGATAGAACTAGGGTGCAACAAGGGCGCAACTAGGACACAGCTACGACATAACTAGGATGCAACTTGGGTGCAACTAGGGTGAAACTTGGGCGCAACTAGGGCACAACTAGGGGGCAATTAGGGCGGATGCATGGCACAACTAGGGCGTAACAAGGGCCAAGCTAGGGTGTCACTAGGGTGCAAGTAGGGCGCAACCAGGGCGTAGCTGGTGTCCAATTGAGGCGCAACTAGAATGCAAGCAGGGTACAAGGAACACGCAAATAGGGTGCAACTAGGAAGCAACTAGGGCACAACTAGGGCATAACAAGGGCATAAATAGGGCATAGCTAGTATCCAACTGAGGCGCAAGTAAGACACAAATGGGGTGCAACCAGGGTGTAAATAGGATACAAATAGGGGAAAAGTAGGACGCAAGTAGGGCGCAAGTAGGACGCAACTAGGGTGCCACTAGGGCGCAAATAGGGTGCAATTAGGTTGTGACTAGGGTGCAAGTAATGCGCATCTATGGCGCAAAATAGGGTGTAAATAGGGCGCAATTAGGGCGCAACTAGGGCGTAACTACGGTGCAAGTAGGGAAAAACAAGGACGCAACTAGGCATAGCTAGTGTCCAACTTAGGCGCAGCTTGGAAGTAACTAGGGCGCAAGTAGGGTGCAGTTGAGGCGCAACTAGGGCGCAACTAGGCCGCAATTACGGTGCAACAAGGACGCAACTAGGGCGCAGCTAGGGCATAGTTAATGCCCAACTGAGGTGCAACTAGGGCTCAACAAGGGCATAACCAGGGCGCAAACTAGGGCGTAACTAGGGCGCAACTAGGGCGTTACTAGTATGCAACTAGGATGCAACAAGGGCGCAACTATGGTGCAACAAGGGTATAACTATGGCGCAAGTAGGGCGCAACAAGGGCGCAACTAGAGCGCAACCATTGCGCAACTAGGGCGTAACTACGGTGCAAGTAAGGAAAACCAAGGGCAAAACTAGGGCATTGGTAGTGTCAAACTAAGGTGCAACTTGGACGTACCTAGGGCGCAAGTAGAGTGCAGTTGAGGCACAACTGGGGCGCAACTAGGCAGCAATTACGACCAACAAGGGTGCAACTAGGGTGCAGCTAGGGCATAGTTAATGGCCAACTGAGGTGAAACTAGGGCTCAACTAGGGCACAACTAGTGTGTAACTAGGGCGTAACTAGGGCACAACTAGGGTGTAACTAGGGTGCAACTAGGGTACAACTAGGGTGCAACGAGGGTGCAACTATGGTGCAACTAGGGTATAACTAGGATGCAAGTAGGGCGCAACTAGAGCGCAACCAGGGCACAACCAAGGCGCACCTAGGGTACAACTCGGGCGCAAGTAGGGCGCAACTAGGGTGCAACTAGGGCGCAAGTAGGGCACAAGTAGGGTGCAAGTAGGGCACAACTAGGGTGCAAGCATGGCGTAAGTAGAGAAAAACAAAGGCACAACTAGGGCGTAACTAAGGTGAAACAAGGGCGCAACTAGGGTGCAAGTAGGGTGTAGCTAGTGCCCAATTGAGGCACTACTAGTGCACAAGTAGGGCGTAACTAGGACGTAGCTAGTGCCAAATTGAGGGGCAACTAGGGCACAAGTGGGGTACTAGTAGGGTGCAAATAGGGAGTAACTAGGATGAAACTAGGGTGCAATTGGGACGCAACTAGGACGCAAGTAGGGTGCAACTAGGGCGCAACTAGGACGCAGCTAGGGCACAACTAGGCCACAACTAGGTCTTAGCTAGTGCCCAACTAAGGCACACATAGGAGACAACTAGTGCGCAACTATGGCGCAAGTAGAGCGCATGTAGGGCGTAACTAGGGAGCAACTAGGACACAACTTGGATGCATCTAGGGTGTAGCTAGTGTTCATCTGAGGGATAAGTAGGGCACAACTAGGGTGTAACTAGTGCGCAACAAGGGTGTAACAAGGGTTCAACTAGGGCGTGACTAGGGCTAAACTAGGGTACAACTTTGGCGCAACTAGGGCGTAACTAGGATGCAACTAGGGCTAAACTAGGGTGAAACTAGGACGGAACTAGGGCTCAAGTAGGCACAAGTAGGGCGCAACTAGGGCGCAAGTAGGGCGCAACTATGGTGCAAGTAGAGCGTAACTAGGGCATACCTAGTGCCCAAGTGAGGGGCAGCTAGGGCGTACTAGGGCACAAATAGGGCGAAGGTAGGGTGTAATAGAGGTGCAACCAGGGCGCAACAACGGCACAAGTAGGGCACAACTAGGGTTCAACAAGGGCGCAAGTAGTGTACAACTAGGGCCCAACTACGGTGCATTTAGGGTGAAGCTAGTGCCCGACCGAGACGCAACTAGGGTGTAACTAGGGTGCAAGTAGGACAAAACTAGGATTAATTATGGAGCAACTAGGGCACAACTAGGGCACAACTAGGGTGCAAGTAGGGCCGCAACTAGGGCGTCACTAGCGAGCAACAAGGGCAAAACTAGGTCATATCTAGGGCGGAAGTAGGTTGCAACTAGGACGCAACTAGGAATTAACTAAGGAGGAACTGTAGTGCAACTAGGGCACAACTAAGGTGCAATCAGGGCGTAGCTAGTGCTCAACTAAGGCACAACTAGGGCGCAAGTAGGGAACAAGTAGGGTACAAAAAGGGAGCAAGTAGGGCGCAACTAGGGTGCAACTAGGACGCAACTAGGAATTAAGTAGGGTGAAACAAGGGCGTGACTAGGGCACAAGTAGGACACAACTAGGACGCATTTAGGGTGTAGCTAGTTCCTTACTGAAGCGTAAGTAGGGGGAAACTAGGGCACAACTAGGGCGCAACTAGGATGCAAGAAAGGTGCAACTTGGGGCATAGCTAGTGCCCAAGTGAGGCGCAACTAGGATGCCAGTAGGGTACAAATAAGACGCAAATAGGGCGCAACTAGGTCGCAACTACGATGCAACTATAGCACAATCATGGTGCAAGTAGGGTGCAACTAGGGCCCAACTAGGGCGCAACTAGGGCATAACTAAGGTGTAGCTAGGGCATAGCTAGCATCTAACTTAGGCGAAAGAAGGGCGCAACTGGCACACAACTAGGGCACAACTAGGGCGCAAATAGGACAAAAGTAGGGTGCAAGTAGGAAGCAACTAGGGCACAACTAGGGTGTAGCTAGTGCCCAACTAAGGGGCATCTAGGGCACAACTAAGGTGCCACTAGGGCGCAACTAGGGCGCAAGTAGGGCGTAACTAGGGCACAACTAGGGCATAACTAGGGTGCAACTAGGGCGTAACTAGGGTGAAACTAGGGCGTAACTAGGACGCAACTAGGGCAAAACTAGGGTTCAACTAGGATGAAACTAGGGCATAGGTAGGGTGCAAGTAGGATGCAACAAGAGCACAAGTACGGCAAAACTAGGGTGCAACGAGGGCGCAACTATGGCGTAGCTAGTGCCCAACTAAGGCGCAACTAAGGCGTAACTAGGCCGCTACTACGGCACAAGTAAGACGCAACTAGGCCACAACTAGGGAGCAAGTAGGGCACAACTAGGGTGCAACTAGGGTACAACTAGGGCGAACCTAGTGCCCAACAAAGGATCAACTAGGGCTCAACTAGGGCACAACTAGGGCACAGCTAGGGCGCAACCAGGGCGTAACTAGGGCACTATTAGAATGCAACGAGGGCCGAATATGGTTCAACTAAGGCGCAACTAGGGCACAACTAGGGTGGCACTAGGGCGTAACTACGACGCAACTAGGGTGCAACCATGGGGCACCTAGGGTCCAACTAGGGCTCAAGTAGGGTGCAACTAGGGTGCAAGCAGGACGCAAGGAGGGCGGAACTAGGGCACAACTAGGGCGTAACTACAGCAAAACTAGGGTGCAAGTAGGGCGCAACTAGGGCACAACTAGGGTGGCACTAGGGCGTAACTACGACGCAACTAGGGTGCAACCATGGGGCACCTAGGGTCCAACTAGGGCTCAAGTAGGGTGCAACTAGGGTGCAAGCAGGACGCAAGGAGGGCGGAACTAGGGCACAACTAGGGCGTAACTACAGCAAAACTAGGGTGCAAGTAGGGCGCACCTAGGGCACAACTAGGGTGAACTAGGGCGCAACTAGGGTGTACGTAGGATGCAGCTAGTATCCAAGAGAGGCACAACTAGGGCGTAGCTAGTGTCTTACTGAAGTGCAACTAGGGTGCAAGTAGGACACAAGTAGGACACAAATAGGGCATAACTAGGATGCAAGTTGGGTGCAACTGAAACAGAACTAGGATGCAAGAAGGTTCTAACTAGGGCGCAACTAGGGTGTAACTAGGGCCCAACTAGGGCACAACTAGGGCTTAGCCTGTGCCCAACTGAGGTGCAAGCAGGGGACAACTAGGGCGCAATTATGGTGCAACTAGGGTGCAAGTAGGGCGTTACTAGGGTGTAACTAGGGCACAACTAGGGCGGAACTAGGGTGCAACTAGGGCGTAACTAGGGCACAACGAGGGTCCAACTAGGGCGCAACATGGGCACAACTAGGACGTAACTAGGGCGCAACCAGGGCGAAACTAGGGCGTAACTAAATCGCAACAAGGGCAGAAGAAGGGAAGAGGCAGGGCACAACTTGGACGCAAGTAGGGCACAACTAGGGTGCAACTAGAGGGCAGCTACAGTGTAGCTAGTGCCCAAGTGATGCGCACGTAGGGCGTAACTAGGGCGCAACTAGGATGAAGGTAGGGGGCAATTGAGGCGCAACTAGGGAACAAGTAAGGCAGAACTAGGGCTCCACTAGGGCCAGGTAGGGTACAACTAGGGTGCAACTAGGGCGTAGCTAGGGAGTAGCTAATTCCTAACCAAGGCGCAAGTAGGGTGGAACTAAAGCGCAACTAGGGCCCAAGTAGGACGAAACTAGGACGCAACTAGGACGCAACGAGGGTGCAACTAGGGTGCAATTAGGGTGGAAGTGGGGCGCAACTAGGGCGCAACTAGGGCGTAACTAGGGCGCAACTAGCAAGCAACTAGGGGGGAACTAGGGCGTAACAGGGGCGTAATTAGGTTGCAACTAGGGCCAACTAGCGCATAACTAAGGTGTAACTAGGGTGCAACTAGGTCGCAACTAGGGCAAAACTAGGGTGCAACTAGTGCTCAACTGAGGCGCCACTAGGGCGCAACTAGGGTGCAAGTAGGGCATAACTAGTGTGCAACTAGGGCGCAACGAGGGCGCAACTAGAGTGTAACTAGGACACAACTAAGGCACAACTGGGGTTCAACTAGGAAGCAAGTAGAGCACGACTAGGACACAACTGGGACAGAAGAAGGGTGCAAGAAGGGTGAAATAGGGGCACAAATAGGGTGCAACTACGGCGCAAGTAGGGTGTTCCTAGGGAAAAACTTTGGTGCAATTACGTTGCAACTAGGGGGCAACTTGGGCACAACTAGGGCGCAAGTAGGGTGCAACTTAGGTTCAACCAGGGCGCAACTAGGGCATAAATAGGGTGCAAGTAGGGCATAGCTAGTGTCCAACTGAGGTGCAAGTAGGGTGCAAGTAGGGCGCAATCAGGGCGCAAAGAGGGCACAAGTAGGGTGCAAGTAGGACGCAAGTAGGGTGCATATAGGGTGCAACTAGGGTGCGAGTATGGTTCAACTAGGGCGCAACAAGGATGCAAATGGAAATAAGTAGGACGCAACTAGGAGGCAACTAGGGTACAACTAGTGTGCAACTAGGGAAAAACTAGGGCACAACTAGGGCACAACTAGGGCACAAGTAGGCCGCAAGTAGGGCACAAGTAGGACGTACCTAGGACGCAAGTAGGGCGCAACTAGGGCGCAAGTAGGACGCAACTAGGATACAACTAGGACATAACTAGTGCACAACTGAGGTGCAAGTAGGACAAACTAGGGCGCAACTAGGGCGCAACTAGGGCGGAAGTAGGGCACAAGTAGGGCACAACTGGGGCACAACTAGGGCACAACTAGGGTGTATCTAGTGTCCAACTGAGGCATAAGTAGGGCGCAACTAGGTCGCATCTAGGGCGCAACTAGGGCGCAAGCAGGACACAACTATGGCACAACTAGGGTGCAACTAGGGTGCAAATGTTGGCATTAGTGGGTGTGGAGGCACCTTCAAGGATGCCTAGCTCTCACTGATGCACGCTACCAATGTTTGGGGCAGCCAATGGACACCAATGGTGAAGATTGTGGAGTACAAGGATCATGGATAGGAGTGGGCAGAACACGTTACATTCAAAAGAACTGGATCGAAGCTTTCCAATGCATCCACGCACGCCCAAATGGCAGCAGTAGAGCCCCTGCTACGACCGTTGAAGTAACCCTTGGTGGAGCCGTCCACCTTGCCTTGCTCGCAAGGCAACAGGAGGCGCTTCAACGATGACTCATCGGATCGCCTTTCCTTGCCTAGAAGTCAAGGAGAACTACATCCTGGTCAACGAGGTCCTTCTAGTTACTTCTTTTATGCCCCTGGTGCATTTGGAGCTCGTTGGGGACGAACTCGGTTCACTGGCGGTGGATTATCCCACCACCCATGGGATACAAGATTCCACCCTTCCAACACCCAAACTTCGGACTAGGCTAACTTCCTGACTACTCACTCATATCGAACAATTCAAAGCTCAATTCTGCATGGAAAACTCTAAGGCATCGAAATCTAAATTCAGATCAGGTGTTCAACCACTCCTTAGTGGTAAAACCAGGGAGTACGATTAATGAGACTCATGACAAGGGGCACACCATGTCAACAACAACTAGGGCGCAACTAGGGCGCAACTTAGGCGTAACAACGGCACTACTAGGGTACAAGTAGGGCGCAACTAGGGTGCAACTAGGGTGCAACTAGGGTGTAACTGGGATACAACTAGGGCATAACTAGGACATAGCTAGTGTCCAACTAAAGTACAAGTAGGGCGCAACTTGGGTGCTCCTAGGACGGAAGTTGGACGGAAGTAGGGCACGAGTAGGGCAAAACTAGGGCACACCTACGATGCAACTAGGATGTAACTAGGGCAAAACTAGGTCGCAACTAGGGCGCAACAAGGGCACAAGTAGGGTACAAGTAGGGCACAACTAGGGTGCAATTAGGGCATAACTAGGGCGTAACTAGGGCACAACTAGGGCGCAACGAGGGTGTAGCTAGTGCCCAACTGAGGCACAGCGAGGGCGCAACTTGGGCACATCCAGAGCACAAGTAGGGCGCAAGGAGGGTGCAACTAAGGTGCAACTAGGGCACAGATAGGGCGCAACTAGTGCACAAGTAGGGCGCAACTAGGGGGCGACTAGGGCGCAACTAGGACGTATCTAGTGCCCAACTGAGACGCAACTAGGGCTCAGCTAAAAAGGAACTAGGGCGCAACTAGGGCGCAACTAGGGTGCAACTAGGGCACAACTAAGGCGCAAGTAGGGCACAACAAGGGCAAAACTAGGGTGCAACTAAGGCGCAACTAGTGTGCAACCTGGGGTCAACTAGGATGCAACTACAGCTCAACTAGTACCCAAGTTAGGCGCAACTAGGACGCAGCCAGGGCGCAAGTAGGGCGCAAGTAGGATTCAAGTAGGGCGCAACTAGGGTGCAACTAGGGCGCAACTAGTGCGGAACGAGGGTGCAACTACGGCGCAACTAGGGCGCAAATAAGGTGCAACTAGGCCGTAACGAGGGCGCAAGTAGGACGCAACTAGGATGCAGCTAGGGTGCAACTAGGTCCCAACTAGAGCGCAACAAGAATGTAACTAGGGCGTAACTAGGATGAAACTAGGGCACAACTAGGGCACAACTAGGGCCCAACTAAAGAGAAAGTAGGGCGAAGTAGGATGCTACTAGGGTGCAAAGAGGGTGCAACTAGGGTGTAGCTAGTGACCAACTGAGGCGTAACTAGGGCGCAATTAGGGTGCAACTAGGGCACAACTCGGGTGCAAGTAGGACGGAACTCAGGCGCAACTAGGGTGCAGCTAGGGCGTAGCTAGAGCCAAAATGAGGCGCAACTCGGGCGTAAATAGGGCTCAACTAAGGCGCAAATAGGGTGAAACTAAGGTAAAATTAGGGTGCAACTAGGACGCAATTAGGGCTCAACTAGGGTGCAAGTAGAGCGCAAGTAGGGCGCAACGAGGGCGCAACTAGCGTGCAACTATGGCGCAACCAGGGCGCAACTAGGGAGCAACTAGGGCACAACTTGGACGCAAGTAGGATACAAGTAGGGCGCACCTAAGGCGCAGCTTAAGCGCAAATAGGGGGCTACTAGGACGCAACTCGGGTGCAACTAGGATACAACTAGTGTTCACTGAGGTGCTACTAGGCCACAACTAGGGCGCAAGTAGGGCGCAACTAGAGCGCAACTAGGCCGTAACTAGGCCGCAACTAGGGCACAACTAGGGCGAAACTAGGACGCAACTAGGACACAACCAGGGCGCAACTATGGCACAAGTAGGATGCAAGTAGGACGCAAGTAGGGCGCAAGTAGAGCAAAACTAGGGTGCAACTAGGGGGCAACTTTGGTGCAACAACGGCACAACTAGGGTGGAAGTAGGGTGCAACTAGGGTGCAAGTAGGGCGCAACTAGGGCGCATGTAGGGCGCAACTAGGGTACAACTAGGCCGGAAGTAGGGCGCAAGTAGGGTGCAAGTAGGACGCAATAAGGGCGCAAGTTGGGTGCAACTAGATCGCAACAAGGGCGCAACTAGGGCGCAACTAGGGTGCAAGTAGGGTGCAACCAGGATGCAACGAGGGCACAACAAGGGCGAAACTAGGGTGCAAGTAGGGAGCAGGTAGGGCTGAACTAGGGCGCAACAAGGGCGTAGCTAGTATCCAACTTAGGTACAACTAGGGCACAATGAGGACGTAAGAAGGGCACAAGTAGGGCACAATTATGGTGCAACTATGGCACAACTAGGTTGTAAGAAGGGCGCAACTAGGGTGAACTTGGACGCAACTAAGGCGCATCTCAGGCGCAATTTGGGCGCAACTAGGGCGCAACTAGGGCGCAAGTAAGAGGCAAGGAGGGTGCAACTAGAGGGCAACTAGGGCACAACTAGGATGCAACTAAAGCGTAAGTAGGGTGCAACCAGGATGCAATTAGAAAGTTACTAGGGCACAAATAGGGCGCAACTAGGGCGTAACCAGGGCGTAGCTAATGCCCAACTGAGCTGCAGCTAGAGCGTACCTAGGTCACAATACGGGCACATGCAGGACGCAATTAAGGCGCAACTAGGGCACAACTTGGGTGCAAGTAGGAAGCAAATAGGACGCAACTAGGATGCAAGTAGGGCGCAAGTAGGGCGCAACCAGAGTGCAGTTTGGGCGTAGCTAGTGCCGAACCAGGCGCAACCAGGACGCAACTAATGCACAAGTAGGGTGAAACTAGGGTTCAACTAGGGCGTAATTAGGGTGCAACTAGGGCGGAATATGGGCGTAACTAGGGCGCAACTAGGGTGCAACAAGGGGGCAACTAGGGAAAAACTAGGGCACAACTAGGACGTAACTAGGGCACAACTAGGGTGCAACTAGAGTACAACTAGCACGCAACTAGGGCATAAGTAGGGTGCAACTAGGGCACAACTGGGGCGCAACTCGGGTGCAACTAGGGTGCAACGAGGACACAACTAGAGCGCAACTAGGGCGTAACTAGGGTACAATTAGGGGAAAATTAGGGTGCAACTAGTGCACAACTAGGGTACAAGTAGGGCACAACGAGGACACAAGTAGGGCACAACTAGGACGCAACCAGGACGGAACTAGGACGTAGCTAATGCACAACTCAGCTGCAGCAAGGACGTAACTAGGGAACTACTAGGGCACAAGCAGGGCGGAAAGGACGTACAACTAAGGCACAACGTGGGTGCTAGTAGGGCGCAACTAGGACACAACTAGGGCGCAACTAGGACGCAACTAGCATGCAACTAGGGCGCAAATTGGGCATAACTAGTGCCCAACCAAGGTGCAACTTGGGTACAACTAGGGCGCAACTAGGGCACAAGTAGTGCGCAATGAGGGCACAACTAGGATGCAACTACGGCATAAGTAGGACAGAACTAGGGCGAAACTATGGCATAAGAAGGGTGCGACTAGGGCACAACTAGGGCGCAAATAGAACGCAACTAGGGTGCAACTAGGGTGTAACTAGGGCGTAACTAGGGCACAACTAGGACACAAGTAGGGCACACCTAGGGCACAACTAGGGCACTACTAAGGTGCAACTAGGACGCAACTAGGACGCAACTTGGGCGCAACTATGGCGTAACTAGTACACAATTGTGTCACAAATAGGGCTCAACTAGGGCGCAAGTATGGCAAAAGTATGGCCAACTAGTGTGCAACTAGGGCGCAACTGGGGCGCAGCTAGGGCACAACTAGGGCACAACTAGGGCGCAACTAGGGCGCAACTAGGTCGCAAGTAGTGTGCAACTAGTGCGCAACTAGGTCGCAAGTAGGGCGCAACTAGGACGCAAGTAGGGCGCAATTAGGGATCAACAAGGGCACAACTAGGGGCGCAAGTAGAGCGCAACTAGAGTGCAACTAGGGTGCAACTAGGGCACAAGTAATGCGCAAGTAGGGTGCAAGTAGGGAGCAACTTGGATGCAACTTGGGTGCAAGTAAGGCTCAAGCAGGGTGCAACTAAGGTGCAAGTAGGATGCAAGTAGGGTGCAACTAGGGCGTAAGTAGGGCGCACGTAGGGTACATGTGGGGTACAATTAGGGCACAACGATGGCGCAACTAGGGCGCAACTAGTGTATAACTAGGGCGCAAATAGGACATAAGTAGGACGTAACTAGGAAGCAACTAGGGCACAACAAGTCCACAAGTAGGGCACAACTAGGGTGCAACAAGGGCGCAACTAGGGTGCAACTAGGGCACAACAAGGGCGTTACTAGGGCGCAACTAGGGAGCAGCTAGGACACAACTAAGGCGAATCTACAGCGCATTTAGGATCTGACTAGGGCGCAACTACAGCGTAGCTGGTACCTAACAGAGGTACAACTAGGGCACAACTAGGGCGCAAGTAGGGCGCAAGTAGGGCGCATCTAGGGCACAACTAGGGCGCAAGTAGGGCGCAAGTAGGGCGCATCTAGGGCACAACTAGGGCGCAACCAGGACGCAACCAGGGCACAGCTAGGGTGCAGCTAGGGCGCAACTTGGTTGCAACTAGGTTGCAAGTATGACGTAAGAAAAGCGCAACCAGGGCGCAACAAAGGTGCAACTATTGTGCAATTAGGACGTAGCTGGAGCAAAACTAGGGCACAACTAGGGCGTAACTAGGACGCAACTAAGATGCAAGTAGGGCACAAATAGGGTGCATAAGGGCGCAACTAAGAGACAACTAAGGTGCAACTAGGGCACAACTAGGTCACAACTAGGGTACAAGTAGGCTGCAACTTGGACGCAACTAGGGCGTAACTAAGGTGCAAGCAGGGCGCAACTAGGGCCCAACTAGGGCGCAACTAGGGTGCAACTAGGACGAAACTAGTGCTCCAATGAGATGCAACTAAGCCGGAGTAGTGTGCAACTAGGGCGCTACTAGGTTGCAACTAGGGTGAACCTAGGGCGCAACTAGTGTGCAACAAGGGCACCAGTAGGGCGGAAGTAGGGCACAACTAGGGCACAACTAGGATGCAACTAGGATGCAACAAGGACACAACTAGGAATCAACTAGGGCACAAGTAGGGCACAACTNCAACTAGGTCACAACTAGGGTACAAGTAGGCTGCAACTTGGACGCAACTAGGGCGTAACTAAGGTGCAAGCAGGGCGCAACTAGGGCCCAACTAGGGCCCAACTAGGGCGCAACTAGGGTGCAACTAGGACGAAACTAGTGCTCCAATGAGATGCAACTAAGCCGGAGTAGTGTGCAACTAGGGCGCTACTAGGTTGCAACTAGGGTGAACCTAGGGCACAACTAGGGCGCAACAAGGGCACAAGTAGGGCGGAAGTAGGGCACAACTAGGGCACAACTAGGATGCAACTAGGATGCAACTAGGACATAACTAGGAATCAACTAGGGCACAAGTAGGGCACAACTAGGAGGCAACTACGACGCAACTAGGACGGAACAGAGCACAACTATGCAACTAGGGCGCAACTAGGGTGCAAGTAGGGTGCAACTATGGGGCAACTAGGGTGCAACTTGGGCATAAGTAGGGTGCAAGTAGGGCGCATGTAGTATGCAACTAGGGCACAGGTAGGGCGCAACTAGGACACAACTAGGACACAACTAGGGTACAAGCACAGTGCAACTAGGGCACGACTAGGGCGCAACTTGGACTCGAGTAGGGCACCAATAGGACACAACTAGGGTGCAACTAGGGCGCAACTAGGGCGCAACTAGAGCGCATCTTAGACGCAAGTAGGGCACAACTAGGACAAAACTAGGACATAACTAGGGCGTAGCTAGTGCCAAACTGAGGCGCAAGTAGGATACAACTATGGTGCAACTAGGGCACAACTAGTGCGTAAGAAGGGTGCAAGTACGGCCCAACTAGGGCATAGCTAGTGCCCAACTAAGGCGCAAGTAGAGCGCAACTAGGATGCAACTAGGCTGCAAGTAGGACAGAAGTAGGACATACGTACGGTACAAGTAAGGCGCAACTAGGGTGCAAGTAGGGCGCAACAAGGGCACAACTAGGATGTAGCTAGTATCCAACAGAGGCCCAACTAGGGTATTACTAGGACGCAAGTAGGGAGAAGCAGTTCGTTCCTAGGACGTAACTAGGGCGCAACTAGGGAGCGACTAGGATGCAAGTAAGGCGCAACTAGGGTGCAACTAGGGCGCAACTACGGTGCAACTAGGGCGCAACTAGGATGCAACTAGGGTGCAACTAAGGCGCAAGTAGGGCCAACTACGGCGCAACTAGGGTGCGACTAGGGTACAACTAGGGCGCAAGTAGGGCGCAACTATGGCGCAACTAGGACACAACAAGGACATTAGTAGTGCGCAACTAGGGTGTAAGTAAGACGCAATGAGGGTGCAATTAGGACGCAACTCGGGCACAACTAGGGTACAACGGGGCACAACTTAGGCGCAACTAGGGCGCAACTAGAACACAACTAGGACACAACTAGGACGCAACTAGGGCGCAACTAGGGTGCAAGTAGGGAGTAACTAGGTCACAACTAGGGCACAACTAGGACGTAACTAGGGCGCAAGTAGGACACAACTAGGAAGCAACTAGGATGCAACTATGATGCAACTGGGGCGTACTGAAAACACAAGTAGGAAACAAGTGTACAACTAGGATGCAACTAGGGTGCAAGGAGGGCGCAAGTAGGGTGCAACTAGGGCGCAACTAGGATGCAACTAGGGTGCAACTAGGGCCCAACTAGGACCCAACTAGGGCGCAAGTAGGGCGCAACTAGGGTGAAAGGAGGGCGTAACTAGCAGGCAACTAGGACACAAGTAGCGTGCAACTAGGGTGCAACTAGGGCATAGCTAGTGCCCAACACAGGTGCAACTAGGACGCAAGTATGGTGCAAGTAGGATGTAACTAGGGCACAACTCGGGCGCATCTAAGGCGCAAGTAGGGCGCAATTAGGGGGTAAGTAGGGCACAACTAGGGTTCAACAAGGCGCAACTAGGGTGCAACTAGGGGACAACTAGAACACAAGTAGGGCCCACTAGGGCGTAACTTGGACTCACGTAAGGCCTAACTTGGGTGCATCTAGAGCGCAACTAGGGCACAAGTATGCCGCAAATAGGATGCAACTACAGCATAACTAGGGCACAACTAAGGTGCAACTTGGTTGCAACTAGGGCGCAACTAGGGCGCAACTAGGGCGCAAATAGGACACAACTAGGGCACAACTAGGACGCAACTAGGATGCAAGTAGGGCGCAACTAGGGTGCAATTAGGGCGAAACTAGGGCTCAACTAGGATGTAACTAGGTGTTACTAGGGTGCAACTAGGGTACAAGTAGGACCCAACTAGGGAGTAACTAGGGCGCAACTATGGTGTAGCTAGTGCCCAACTGAGGTGCAACTAGGATGCAACTAGGGTGCAACAAGGGTGCAACTAGGACGCAAGTATGACATAACTAGGGTGTAACTTGGGTGCAACTTGGACAAAACTTGGGCGCAACTAGGGCACAACTAGGGGGAAAATAGGACACATTCAGGGCATAACTAGGGCGCAACAAGGGCAAAGCTAGGGCGTCACTAGGGTGCCAGAGGGCGCAACCAGGACGTAGCTGGTGCCCAACTGATGCGCAACTAGGATGCAAGCAGGATACAAGTAACACACAAATAGGGCACAACTAGGACGCAACCAGGGCATAACTAGGGCATAACAAGGGCGTAACTAGGGCATAGCTAGTATCAAGCTGAAGCGCAAGTAGGGCACAAATGGGGTGCAACCAGGGTGCAACTAGGATGCAAATAGGGCAAAAGTAGGGTGCAAGTAGGACGCAACTAGGGTGCCACTAGGGAGCGAATAGGGCGCAATTATGTTGTGACTAGGGCGCAAGTAGTGCGCATCTAAGGCGCAAATAGGGTGTAACTAGGACACAATTAGGGTGCAAATAGGGCGTAACTACGGTGCAAGTACGGAAAAACAAGGACACAACTAGGGCATAGCTAGTGTCCAACTAAGGCGCAGCTTGGACGTAACTAGGGCGCAAGTAGGGTGCAGTTGAGGCGCAACTAGGGCGCAACTAGGCCGCAGTTACGGTGCAACAAGGGTGCAGCTAGGGCATAGTTAATGTCCAACTGAGGTGCAACTAGGGCTCAACAAGGGCACAACTAGGGCGCAACTAGGGCGTAACTAGGGCGTAACTAGGGCGTAACTAGGGCGTAACTAGGGTGCAACGAGGGCACAATTATGGTGCAATTGGGGTATAACTAGGGCGCAAGTAGGGCGCAACTAGGGCGCAACTAAGGCACAACCAAGGCGCAACTAGGGTACAACTAGGGCGCAAGTAGGGCGCAACTAGGGTGCAACTAGGGTGCAAGTAGGGCACAAGTAGGGTGCAAGTAGGGCACAACTAGGGTACAAGCATGGCGTAAGTAGGGCAGGACAAAGGCACAACTAGGGTGTAACTAGTGTCAAACTAGGGGGCAACTAGGGTGCAAGTAGGGTGTAGCTAGTGCCCAACTGAGGCACAACTAGGGCGCAAGTAGGGCGTAACTAGGGCGTAGCTAGTGCCCAACTGAGGGGCAACTAGGGCACAAGTAGGGAACTAGTTGGCACAAATAAGGAGTAACTAGGGTGAAACTAGTGTGCAACTGGGACGCAACTAGGATGCAAGTAGGGTGCAACTAGGGCGCAACTAGGGCGCAGCTAGGGCACAACTTGGCCACAACTAGTCTTACCTAGTGCCCAACCAAGGCACACGTAGGGCACAACTAGGGCGCAACAATGGCGCAAGTAGAGCACAAGTAGGGCGCAAGTAGGGCGTAACTAGGGAGCAACTTGGTCATAGCTTGGATGCATCTAGGTTGTAGCTAGTGCCCATCTGAGAGACAAGTAGGGCACAACTAGGGTGCAACTAGTGTGCAACTAGGGCTCAAATAGGATTCAACTAGGGCATGACTAGGGCTTAACTAGGGTGCAACTAGGGGGCAACATGGGCGCAACTAGGGCATAAGTAGGACGCAACTAGGGCTAAACTAGGGTCCAACTAGGGCGGAACTAGGGCTCAAGTAGGGCGCAAATAGGATTCAACTAGGGCATGACTAGGGCTTAACTAGGGTGCAACTAGGGGGCAACATGGGCGCAACTAGGGCATAAGTAGGACGCAACTAGGGCTAAACTAGGGTCCAACTAGGGCGGAACTAGGGCTCAAGTAGGGCACAAGTAGGGCGCAACTAGGGTGCAACCAGGGTGCAACTAGGGTGCAAGTAGAGCGTAACTAGGGCGTACCTAATGCCTAAGTGAGGGGCAGCTAAGGCGTAACTAGGGCACAACTAGGGCAAAGGTAGGGCGTAACTAGGGCGCAACTACGGTGCAACTAGGGTGTAGCTAGTGCCCGACTGAGGCGCAACTAGGGTGTAATCAGGGTGCAAGTAGGACTAAACTAGGATTAATTAGGGCGCAACTAGGGCACAACTAGGGCACAACTAGGGTGCAAGTAGGGCCGTAACTAGGGCGTCACTAGCGAGCAACTAGGGAACAACTAGGGCGTATCTAGGGCGGAATTAGGTTGCAACTAGGACGCAACTAGGACGTAACTAAGGAGTAACTGTGGTGCAACTAGGGGACAACTAGGGTGCAACAAGGGCGTAGTTAGAGCTCAACTAAGGCGCAACTAGGGCGTAAGTAGGGAACAAGATGGGCACAAAAAGGGAGCAAGTAGGGCGCAACTAGGGTGCAAGTAGCACGTAACTAGAACTTAACTAAGGCACAACTAGGGCACAACTAGGACGCATTTAGGGCGTAGCTAGTTCCCAACTGAAGCGTAAGTAGGGGGAAACTAGGGCACAACTATGGCGCAAGTAGGGCGCATGTAGGGCACAAATAAGGTGCAACAAGAGCACAACTAGGACGCAACTAGGGTGTAACTAGTTCCCAGCAGAGGCACAACTAGGGCACAACTAGGAAGTAACAAGGGTGCAACTAGGGCACAACTGGGACACAACTAGGACACAAGTAGGGCGCAACTAGGGCGCAACTAGGGCGCAATTCTGGCGCAACTAGGGCACAACTAGGGGGCAAGTAGGGCGCATGTAGGGTCAACTAGGGTGCAACGAGGGCGCGACTAGGACGCAACTAGAGCGCAACTAGGATGCAAGTAGGGCGCAACTTGGGACGTAGCTTGTGCCCAAGTGAGGCGCAACTAGGATGCAAGTAGGGTACAAATAAGACCCAACTAGGGCGCAACTAGGTCGCAACTAGGGTGTAACTAGAGCAAAAATTATGGTGCAAGTAGGGTGCAACTAGGGCATAACTAAGGTGTAGCTAGGGCATAGCTAGCATCTAACTTAGGCAAAGGAAGGGCGCAACTGGTGCACAACTAGGGTGTAACTAGGGCGCAAATAGGACGGAAGTAGGGTGCAAGTAGGAAGCAACTAGGACGCAACTAGGGTGTAGCTACTGCCCAACTAAGGGGCGTCGAGGGCGCAACTAAGGTGCCACTAGGGCGCAAGTAGGTCGTAACTAGGGCACAACTAGAGCCTAACTAGGGCGCAACTAGGGCGTAACTAGGGCGCAACTAGGGCATAACTAGGGCGCAACTAGGACAAAACTAGGGCTCAACTAGGATGCAACTAGGGCAGAGGTAGGGTGCAATTAGGACGCAACAAGGGTGCAAGGTAGGCACAACTAGGGTGCAACTAGGGTGCAACTATGGCGTAGTTAGTGCCCAACTAAGGCGGAGCTGAGGCGTAACTAGGGCGCTACTAGGGCACAAGTAAGGCGCAACTAGGCCAGTAAAAGGAAGCAAGTAGGGCACAACTAGGGTAAAACTAGGGTACAACTAGGGCGTAGCTAGTGCCCAACAAAGGCTCAACTAGGGCTCAACTAGGACACAACTAGGGCACAGCTAGGGCGCAACTAGGGCGCAACTAGGGCACAACTAGGATGCAACGAGGGCAGAATATGGTTCAACTAAGGCGCAACTAGGGCACAACTAGGGTGCAACTAGGGCGCAACTACAACGCAACTAGGGTGCAACCATGGCGCACTAGGGTCCAACTAGGGCTCAAGTAGGGCGCAAATAGGGTGAAACTAAGGTGCAAGAAGGGCGTAAATAGAGAGCGAGTAGGGCACAACTAGGGTGCAAGCAGGACGCAAGGAGGGCGGAACTAGGGCACAACTAGGGCATAACTACGGCGAAACTAGGGTGCAAGTAGGGCGCACCTAGGGCGCAACTAAGGTGAACTAGGGCGCAACTAGGGTGCACGTAGGATGTAGCTAGTATCCAAGAGAGGCGCAACTAGGGCGTAGCTAGTGTCCAACTGAGGTGCAACTAGGTCGCAAGTAGGACACAAGTAGGACACAAATAGGGCATAACTAGGATACAAGTTGGATGCAACTGAAACAGAACTAAGATGCAAGAAGGTTGCAACTAGGGCGCAACTAGGGTGCAACTAGGGCCAACTAGGGCACAACTAGGGCTTAGCTAGTGCCCAACTGAGGTGCAAGTAGGGGACAATTAGGGTGCAGTTATGGCGCAACTAGGGTGCAACTAGGGCGCAAGTAGGGCGTAACTAGGGTGCAACTAGGGCACAACTAGGGTGGAACTAGGGTGCAACTAGGGCGTAATTAGGGCGTAATGAGGGTCCAACTAGGGCGTAACATGGGCGCAAATAGGGCGTAACTAGGGCGCAACCAGGGTGAAACTAGGGCAAAACTATGTCACAAGAAGGGTGTAAGAGGGGCGCAAGCAGGGCACAACTAGGACGCAATTAGGGCACAACTAGGGCATAACTAGAGGCCAGCTACGGTATAGCTACTGCCCAAGTGATGCGCACGTAGGGCGTAACTAGGATGCAACTAGGGTTAAGGTAGGAGGCAATTGAGGCGCAACTAGGGTACAACAAGGGAACAAGTAGGGCAGAACTAGGGCTCAACTAGGGCCAGGTAGGGTACAACTAAGTCGCAACTAGGACGCAGCTAGGGCGTAGCTAATTCCTAACCAAGGCGCAAGAAGGTCGGAACTAAAGCGCAACTAGGGCACAAGTAGGAAGAAGCTAGGAAACAACAAGGGCGCATCGAGGGTGCAACTAGGGCGCAATTAGGGTGCAAGTGGGGCGCAACTATGGTGCAACTAGGGCGCAACTAGGGCACAACTAGAAAGCAACTAGGGGTCAACTAGGGCGTAACTGGGGTGTAAATAGTTTGCAACTAGGGCCAACTAGCGCATAACTAAGGTGTAACTAGGGCGCAACTAGGTCGCAACTAGGGCAAAACTAGGGTGCAACTAGTGCTCAACTGAGGCGCAACAAGTGCGCAACTAGGGCGCAATTAGGGCATAACTAGTGTGCAACTAGGGCGCAACGAGGGCGCAACTAGGGTGTAACTAGGACACAACTAAGGCACAACAAGGGTTCAAGTAGGAAGCAAGTAGAAAACAACTAGGGTGCAACTGGGACACAAGAAGGGTGCAAGAAGGGCGCAACAGGGGCACAAATAGGGTGCAACTATGGCGGAAGTAGGGTGCACCTAGGGCAAAACTTTGGCGCAATTATGGTGCAACTAGGGGGCAACTTGGGCACAACTAGGGCGCAAGTAGGGTGCAACTTGGGTTCAACCACGGTGCAACTAGGGCACAAATAGGGTGCAAGTAGGGCATAGCTAGTGCCCAACTGAGGTGCAAGTAGGTCGCAAGTAGGGCACAATGAGGGTGCAAGGAAGGCACAAGTAGGACGCAAGTAGGGTGCATATAGGGTGCAACTAGGGTGCAAGTATGGCGTAACTAGTAAGCAACAAGGACGCAGCTAGGAAGAAAGTAGGACGCATCTAGGAGGCAACTAGGGTACAACTAGGGTGCAACTAGGGCAAAAATAGGGCACAACTAGGGCACAAGTAGGCTGCAAGTAGGCCGCAAGTAGGGCGCAAGTAGGACGCACCCAGGAAGCAAATAGGGCGCAACTAGGGCGCAAGTAGGACGCAACTAGGACGTAACTAGGGCATAACTAGTGCACAACTGAGGTGCAAGTAGGGAGAACTAGGTTGCAACTAGGGCGCAACTAGGGTGGAAGTAGGGCGCAAGTAGGGCACAACTGGGGCACAACTAGGGCGCAACTAGGGTGTATCTAGTGCCCAACTGAGGCATAAGTAGGGCGTAACTAGGTCGCAACTAGGGCGCAACTAGGGCTCAAACAGGACGCAACTATGGCACACCTAGGGTGCAACTAGGGCACACTGTTGGAATTAGTGGGTGTGGAGGCACCGTCAAGGATGCCTAGCTCTCACTGATGCACGCTACCAATGTTTGGGGCAGCCAATAGACACCAATGGTGAAGAGTGTGGAGCACAAGGATCACAGATAGGA
The DNA here is from genome assembly GCA_023375785.1 of Penium margaritaceum. Taxonomy (NCBI): domain Eukaryota; kingdom Viridiplantae; phylum Streptophyta; class Zygnematophyceae; order Desmidiales; family Peniaceae; genus Penium; species Penium margaritaceum. The sequence continues at coordinate 47,750 of SZWC01003123.1, read as the reverse complement.
GTGGGAAGAACACATCACATTCAAAAGAACTGGATCGAAGCTTTCCAATACATCCAAGCACGCCCAAATGGTAGCAGTAGAGCCCCTGCTACTGCCGTCAAAGTAACCCTTGGTGGAGCCGTCCACCTTGCCTTGCTCGCAAGGAAACGGGAGGCGCTTCGACGATGACTCGTCGGATCGCCTTTCCTCGACCCAGAAGTCAAAGAGAACTACATCCTGGTCAACGAGGTCCTTCTAGTTACTTCTTTTATTCCCCTGGTGCATTTGGAGCTCGTTGGGGACGAACTCGGATCACTGGCGGTGTATTATCCTGCCACCCATGGCGGGTACAAGATTCCACCCTTCCAACACCCAAACTTTGGGCTAGGCTTACTTCCTGAATAGTCACTCATATCGAGCAATTCAAGGCTCAATCCTGCATGGAAAAACCTAAGGCATCCAAATCTAAATTCAGATCAGGTGTTCGACCACTCCTTAGTGGTCAAACCAGGGAGTACGATTAATGACACTCATGACAAGGGGCACACCATGTCAACAGCAACTAGGGCGCAACTAGGGCGCAACTTGGGCACAACAAGGGCGCAACCAGGGTACAAGTAGGGCGCAACTAGGGTGCAACTAGGGTGCAACTAGGGCACAACTAGGGCGCAACTAGGGCACAAATAGGGCGCAAATAGTGCACAAGTAGGGCCCAACTAGGGTGCAACTAGGGCACAACTAGGACATATCTAGTGCCCAACTGAGACGCAACTAGGGCTCAGCTAAAGAGGAACTAGGGTGCAACTAGGACGCAACTAGGGTGCAACTAGGGCGAAACTAGGGCACAATTAAGGCGCAAGTAGGGCACAACAAGGGCGAAACTAGGGCGTAAGTAAGGCGCAATTAGTGTGCAACCTGGGGTCAACTAGGGTGCAACTACAACTCAGCTAGTACCCAAGTTAGGCGCAACTAGGATGCAGCTAGGGCGCAAGTAGGGTGCAAGTAGGGTTCAAGTAGGGCGCAACTAGGGCGCAACTAGGGCGCAACTAGGGTGCAACTAGGGCACAACTAGGGCGGAACGAGGGTGCAACTAGGGAAAAAATAGGGCACAAATAGGGTGCAGTTAGGCCATAACTAGTGCGTAAGTAGGACGCTCCTAGGACGCAACCAGGGTGCAACTAGGTCCCAACTAGGGCGCAACAAGAATGTAACTAGGGCGTAACTAGGGTGAAACTAGGGCACAACTAGGGCACAACTAGGACCCAACTAAAGAGAAAGTAGGGCGCATGTAGGATGCTACTAGGAAGTAAAGAGGGTGCAACTAGGCCGTAGCTAGTGACCAACTGAGGGGCAACTAGGGCGCAATCAGGACGCAACTAGGGCACAACTGTGGCGCAAGTAGGGTGAAACTCGGGCGCAACTAGGGCACAACTAGGGCGAAGCTAGAGCTGAAATGAGGCGCAACTCGGGCGTAAGTAAAGCTCAACTAAGGCGCAAATAGGGTGCAACTAGGGAAAAAGCAGGGTGCGACTAGGGCGCAATTAGGGCTCAACTAGGGTGCAAGTAGGGCGCAAGTAGGGCGCAACGAGGGCACAACTAGCGTGCAACTATGGCGCAACTAGGGCGCAACTAGGGAGCAAGTAGGGCACAACTTGGACGCAAGTAAGATGCAAGTAGGGCGCACCTAAGGCGCAGCTTAAGCGCAAATAGGGCACAACTACGACGTAACTAGGGTGCAACTAGGATACAACTAGTGTTCACAGAGGTGCTACTAGGCCACAACTAGGGCGCAAGTAGGGCGCAACTAGAGCGCAACTAGGCCGTAACTAGGCCGCAACTCGGGCACAACTAGGGCACAACTAGGATGCAACTAGGACACATGTAGGGCGCAACTAGGGCGCAAGTAGGATGCAAGTAGGATGCAAGTAGGGCGCAAGTAGAGCACAACTAGGGCACAACTAGGGGGTAACTTTGGTGCAACTACGGTGCAACTAGGGCACAAGTAGGCTGCAACTAGGGTGCAACTAGGACGCAACTAGGGTGCAAGTAGGGCACAACTAGGGTACAACTAGGCCGTAAGTAGGGCGCAAGTAGGGTGCAAGTAGGACGCAATAAGGGCGCAAGTTGGGTGCAACTAGGTAGCAACAAGGGCGCAACTAGGGCGCAACTAGGGTGCAAGTAGGGTGCAACTAGGATGCAACCAAGGCACAACGAGGCCAAAACAAGGGTGCAAGTAGGGAGCAGGTAGGGCTCAAGTAGGGCGCAACTAGGGCATAGCTTGTATCCAACTAAGGTACAACTAGGGGGCAACTAGGATGTAAGAAGGGAACAAGTAGGGCACAAGTATGGTGCAACTAGGGCACAACTAGGTTGCAAGAAGGGCGCAACTAGGGTGAACTAGGACGCAACTAAGGTGTATCTCAGGCGCAACTTTGGCACAACTAGGATGCAACTAGGGCGTTGTTAGTACCTAATGGAGGCACAACTTGGGAGCAATTAGGGCGGAAGTAAGAGGCAAGTAGGGTGCAACTAGGGGGCAACTAGGGCACAACTAGGATGCAAGTGAAGAGTAAGAAGGGTGCAACCAGGGCGCAACTCGGACGTTACTTGGGCACAAATAGGGCACAACTAGGGCGTAACCAGGGCGTAGCTAATGCCCAACTGAGGTGGAGCTAGGGCATAACTAGGTCGCAATAAGGGCACATGCAGGGCCCAATTAAGGCGCAACTAGGGCACAACTAGGGTGCAAGTAGGACGCAACTAGGAAACAACTAGGACGCAAGTAGGGCGCAAGTAGGGCGCAACCAGAGCGTAGTTAGGGCGTAGCTAGTGCCCAACCAGGCGCAACCAGGACGCAACTAGTGCACAAGTAGGGTGCAACTAGGGTGCAACTAGGGCGGAATTAGGGCGCAACTAGGGCGTAACTAGGGTGCAACAAGGGGGAAACTAGGAAAAAACTAGGGCGCAACTAGGACGTAACTAGGGTGCAACTAGGACGCAACTAGGGTACAACACGGACGCGACTAGGGCATGAGTAGGGTGCAACTAGGGCACAACCGGGGCACAACTCGGGCGCAACTAGGGTACAAAGAGGACACAACTAGGGCACAACTAGGGCGTAACTAGGGTACAACTAGGGGGAAATTAGGGTGCAACTAGTGCACAACTGGGGTGCAACTAGGGCGCAACTAAGACACAAGTAGGGCACTACTAGGACGCAACCAGGGCGGAACTAGGATGTAGCTAATGTCCAACTCAGGTGCAGCAAGGACATAAATAGGGAACTACTAGGGCGCAAGTAGGGCGCAATGGCCGTGTAACTAAGGCACAACGTGGGCACAAGTAGGGTGTAACTAGGAAACAACTAGGGCGTAACTAGGACGTAACTAGGGTGCAACTAGGGCGCTACTTGGGCATAGCTAGTGCCCAACCAAGGTGCAACTTGGGTACAACTAGGGCGCAACTAGGGCACAAGTAGTGCGTAATGAGGGCACAACTAGGATGAAGCTAGGGCGCAACTAGGGCACAACTAGGGCGAAACTACGGCGTAAGAAGGGTGCAACTAGGGCACAACTAGGGCGCAAATATGACGCAACTTGGGTGCAACTAGGACGTAACTAGGGTGCAACTAGGACACAAGTAGGGCACACCTAGGGTGAGGTATGGTTAATCGTGTGCTTTTTATACACAGTTCATTGTGTGTATTTATCTACGTAAGGATAGGAAGCTTCCATGAAGTTATGGTGTATGAAAGTTATTTTTTTCACTAATGGGTAGATAAGACAGTAAATTTCGAATTATGTGATTGGACTTAAAGAATCAGATAATAGATTCTTCTATTTGAAGCGACTGACTAAATCTGAAAAGCTTTTATAAATGTGTTCAGAGTATAAAAAGAAACATGTTACGTTTCCAAAACAGGATATGGGATAAAACGGCCCTAATCAGGCTAGATCCTTTGGCGCGGGGCATTTCACAGATGTATTCGAACCGAGATCCAAGCTCCCCTACCCTCTACCCCCCCCCCC
>SZWC01003123.1:31926-42143 GCA_023375785.1 Penium margaritaceum | reverse complement strand
GAAGGATGTATTGGACCAATCTATTGGTCGATGAACATACGGAAGTATGGAAGTAGCGAGAAAAATGTTCACTGGTGAACGCCGCCTGGAACGAAAAGGACAGGTCGATCGAACTCCGCTAGAGCAGCTGAAGGTCCTGTATGCCGTCAGAAATATGATTGCCATCTGTAAATCACGAACATGTGCTCAGGCTCGATTCAACATGGGTTCGCCTCTAAATTGTTTTTCTTGGTGAGAAATCTGTCTTTTTCCATTTCAACGCCTCATTGATTGCTCGAAACATAGACTTCGTCGCAACTGTCGTATTTAATCACAAGTTTTCTAACGTTTCTGAGGTTGACAGTGTGATTAAACGCGGCGAGTTGTATATTTTTTCCCCTAGACACAGGGCTTCACACTTTTCCCATCATTTCCTTCAACAACTCGGACCATTACTATGTTTGCATTGATGGACAAAGAGTGTCTATGAGCGTGTGGTGATTGTATACAAAGACAGTAGCTGAGATAACAGTATTTCGGTTGAACGAACGAAACCCTACCTACCTTCCATCGACAAACGTTAACGAGAGACCAGTGTCCGGCAGTTGCTCTCGATTTTTACATCTTGACTGCTGTGCGAGAATTTTGATAACTGGATCCGAAAAAACATGTTTGTGCCTGGGGTGGGCGACTTACAACTTGAATCCTATTTTGGGTAGCTTAAAAAGCATCAGGCCTGACCATTCTAATCTTATGGTAAAACTGATGCTGATCGTTTCAAAAAATTCCACTATGCTCTAACGACAATTATCATGCTGTAATGTAACTTCCTTGCACCTTCCTCAGAACTCACATGATAAATATAAAGTCTCTTTTAAGGTTTGTGAAATGCTTTGTCCATAAACTAGAGAGGTTTCTTACCACTTTCTTGTGCCTATGCACGTAAAAGTACACACTAAAGAGGGTGTATTTTTTTAGGGCTGACTGGTCATAAATGGGGCGCAGCTAGGGCACAACTAGGGCACAACTAGGGCACAACTAGGGCGCAACTAGGTCGCAAGTAGTGTGCAACTAGTGCGCAACTAGGTCGCAAGTAGGGCGCAACTAGGACGCAAGTAGGGCGCAATTAGGGATCAACAAGGATGCAACTAGGGGTGCAAGTAGAATGCAACTAGAGTGCACTAGGGTACAAATAGGGCAAAACTAATGCGCAAGTAGGGTGCAAGTAGGACGCAACTTGGGTGCAACTTGGGTGCAAGTAGGGTGCCAGCAGGGTGCAACTAAGGTGCAAGTAGGGTGCAAGTAGGGTGCAACTAGGGCGCAAGTAGGGTGCAAGTAGGGCGCAACTGGGGTACAATTAGGGCACAACGATGGCACAACTAGGGCACAACTAGTGTATAACTAGGGTGCAAAAAGGACGTAAGTAGGACATAACTAGGATGTAACAAGGGTGCAACAAGTGCACAAGTAGGGCACAACTGGGGCGCACCAAGGGCGCAACTAGGGTGCAACTAGGGCACAACTAGGGCGTAACTAGGGCACAACTAGGGAGCAGCTAGGGCGCAACTAAGGTGCATCTACAACACATTTAGGAGCAACTAAGCCGGAGTAGTGCGCAACTAGGGTGCTACTAGGGTGCAACTAGGGTGCACCTAGGGCTCAACTAGGGCGCAACTAGGGCGCAAGTAGGGCGGAACTCGGGCACAACTAGGGCACAACTAGGATGCAACTAGGATGCAGCTAGGACGCAACTAGGAATCAACGAGGGCACCAGTAGGGCGCAACTAGGGGGCAACTAGGATGCAACTAGGATGCAACAAGGACACAACTAGGATGCAACTAGGGCGCAACTAGGGTGCAAGTAGGGTGCAACTATGGGACAACTAGGGTACAACTTGGGCACAAATAGGGTGCAAGTAGGGCGCAAGCAGTATGCAACTAGGACACAGGTAGAGCGCAACTAGGGCACGACTAAGACGCAACTAGGGTGCAAGTACGGCGCAACTAGGGCACGACTAGGGCGCAACTAGGGCGCAGGTAGGGCGCCACTAGGGCACAACTAGGGCGCAACTAGGGCGTAACTAGGGTGCAATTAGAGCATTGTAAGATGCAACTAGGGCACAACTAGGACAAAACTAGGACATAACTAGGGCGTAGCTAGTGCCAAACTGAGGCACAAGTAGGAAACAACGGTGGTGCAACTAGGGTACAACAAGGGCGTACGAAGGGTGAAAGTACGGCCCAACTTGGGCATAGCTAGTGTCCAACTCAGGCGCAAGTACAGCGCAACTAGGACACAACTAGGGTGCAAGTAGGACGGAAGTAGGACACACGTAGGGTACAACAAAGGCGCAACTAGGGTGCAAGCAGGGCGCAACTAGGGCGCAACTAGGACGTAGCTAGTGTCCAACAGAGGCGCAACTAGGGTGTAACTAGGACGCAAGTAGGGGGAAGCAGGTCGTTCCTAGGGCGCAACTAGGGTGCAACGAGGGAGCGACTAGGATGCATGTAGGGCGCAACTAGGGCGCAAGTAGGGCGGAACTCGGGCACAACTAGGGCACAACTAGGATGCAACTAGGGCGCAACTAGGACGTAGCTAGTGTCCAACAGAGGCGCAACTAGGGTGTAACTAGGACGCAAGTAGGGGGAAGCAGGTCGTTCCTAGGGCGCAACTAGGGCGCAAGTAGGGCGGAACTCGGGCACAACTAGGGCACAACTAGGATGCAACTAGGGCGCAACTAGGATGCAACTAGGGCGCAACTAGGGCGCAAGTAGGGCCAACTACGGCCCAACTAGGGTGCGACTACGGTACAACTAGGGCGCAAGTAGGGCGCAACAATGGCGCAACTAGGACACAACTACGACACAAGTAGCGCAAAACTAGGGCGCAAGTAAGACGCAATGAGGGTGCAATTAGGGCGCAACTCGGGCACAAGTAGGGTGCAATGAGGCACAAATAAGGTGCAACTAGGGCGCAACTAGAACGCAAGTTGGAAGCAACTAAGGCACATCTAGGGCGCAACTAGGGTGCAAGTAGGGTGGAACTAGGGCACAACTAAGGCACAACTAGGATGCAACTAGGGCGCAAGTAGGACACAACTAGGAAGCAACTAGGATGCAACTAGGATGCAACTGGGGCGTAATGAAAACGCAAGTAGGAAACAAGTGTACAACTTGGGTGCAACTAGGGTGCAAGGAGGTCGCAAGAAGGGTGCAACTAGGGCGCAACTAGGATGCAACTAGGGTGCAACGAGGGCCCAAATAGGACCCAACTAGGGTACAAGTACGGCGCAACTAGGGTGAAAGGAGGGCGTAACTAGCGGGAAACTAGGAAACAAGTAGCGTGTAACTAGGGTGCAACTAGGGCATAGCTCGTGCCCAACACAGGTGCAACTAGGGCGCAAGTATGGTGCAAGTAGGATGTAATTAGTGCGCAACTCGGACGCATCTCAGGCGCAAGTAGGGCGCAACTAGGGGGTAAGTAGGGTGCAACAAGGGTTCAACAAGGGGCAACTAGGGTGTAACTAGGGGACAACTAGGCCACACTTCTAGGGCCCACTAGGGCGTAACTTGGACTCACGTAAGGCCTAACTTGGGTGCATCTAGAGCGCAACTAGGTCACAAGTATGGTTCAAATAGGATGCAACTACAGCACAACTAGGGCACAACTAGGGTGCAACTAGGATGCAACTAGGGAGCAACTAGGGCGCAACTAGGGTGCAACTAGGGCACAACTAGGGCACAACTAGGACGCAACTAGGACGCAAGTAGGGCACAACTAGGATGCAACTAGGGCAAAACTAGGGCTCAACTAGGATGTAACTAGGGTGCAACTAGGGTGCAACTATGGTACAAGTAGGACGCAACTAGGGAGTAACTAGGGCGCAACTAGGGTGTAGCTAGTGTCCAACTGAGGTGCAACTAGGATGCAACTAGGGTTCAACAAGGGCGCAACTAGGGTGCAACTACGACATAACTAGGGTGCAACTTTGGTAAAACTAGGGCAAAACATGGACGCAACTAGGGCACAACTAGGGGGCAATTAGGGCGCATGTAGGGCACAACTAGGGCGTAACAAGGGCCAAGCTAGGGCGTCACTAGGGTGCAAGTAGGGCGCAACCAGGGCGTAGCTGGTGCCCAACTGAGGCGCAACTAAGATGCAAGCAGGGTACAAGTAACACGCAAATAGGGCACAACCAGGACGCAACTAGGGCACAACTAAGGCATAACAAGGGCGTAACTAGGGCATAACTAGTATTCAGCTCAGGCGCAAGTAGGGCACAAATGGGGTGCAACCAGGGTGCAACTAGGATGCAAATAGGGCAAAAGTAGGGTGCAAGTAGGGCGCAAGTAGGAAGCAACTAGGGTGCCACTAGGGCACAAATAGGGCGCAATCAGGTTGTGACTAGGGCGCAAGTAGTGCGCATCTAAGGCACAAACAGGGTGTAACTAGGGCGCAATTAGGGTGTAACTAGGGCGTAACTACGGTGCAAGTAGGGAAAAACAATGGCGCAACTAGGACATAGCTAGTGTCCAACTAAGGCGCAGCTTGGACGTAACTAGGGTGCAAGTAGGGTGCAGTTGAGGCGTAACTAGGGTGCAACTAGGCCGCAATCACGGTGCAACAAGGGCGCAGCTAGGGTGTAACTAGGGCATAGTTAAATGCTCAAATGAGGTGTAACTAGGGCTCAACTAGGGCACAACTAGGGCGCAACTAGGGTGTGACTAGGGCGCAACTAGGGCGTAACTAGGGTGTAACTAGGGTACAACTAGGGTGCAACGAGGGTGCAAGTATGGTGCAACTAGGGTTTAACTAGGGTGCAAGTAGGGCGCAATTAGGGCGCAACTAGGGTGCAATCAAGGCGCAACTAGGGTACAACTAGGGCGCAATTAGGGTACAACTAGGGTGTAACTAGGGCGCAAGTAGGGCGCAGGAAGGGTGGAAGTAGGACACAACTAGGGTGCAACTTGGGCGCAAGTAGGACGTAACTAGGGCGTATCTAGTGCCCAACTGAGGGACAACTAGAACACAAGTAGGGTAATAGTAGGGCGCAAATAGGGAGTAACCAGGGTGAAACTAGGTTGCAACGGGGACGCAACTAGGCCGCAAGTAGGGTGAAACTAGGGCGCAACTAGGGCGCAGCTAGGGCTCAACTAGGCCACAACTAGGTCTTAGCTAGTGCCCAATGAAAGAGCACGTAGGGGACAACTAGGGCGCAACTATGGCGCAAGTAGAGCACAAGTAGGGTGCAAGTAGGGCATAACTAGGGAGCAACTAGGGCACAACTTGGATGCATCTAGGGTGTAGCTAGTGCCTATATGAGGGACAAGTAGGGCACAACTAGGGTACAACTAGTACACAACTAGGGTACAACTAGAGTTCAACAAGGGTGTGACTAGGGCTTCACTAGGGTGCAAATAAGGCGCAACATGGGTGCAACTTGGGCGTAACTAGGACGCAACTAGGGCCAAACTAGGGTGCAACTAGGGCGGAACTAGGGCTCAAGTAGGGCTCAAGTAGGGCGCAACCAGGGCACAACCAGGGCGCAACTAAGGTGCAGCTAAGGCGCAACTGGGTTGCAACTAGGTAGCAAGTAGGGCGTAAGTAAGGCGCAACTAGGACGCAACAAGTGCACAACTATTGCGCAACTAGGCAGCAGCTAGAGCAAAACTAGGGCATAACTAGGGCGCAACGAAGATGCAAGTAGGGCACAAGTAGGGCGCACAAGGGCGCAACTAGGACACAACTAAGGCGCAACTAGGGCGCAACTAGGTCACAACTAGGTCTCAACTAGGGTACAAGTAGGTCACAACTTGGGTGCAACTAGGGTGTAACTAAGGTGCAAGCAGGGCGCAACTAGGGCGCAACTAGAGCGCAACTAGGGCGCAACTAGGATAGAACTAGTGCTCCAATGAGGCACAACTAAGCCGGAGTAGTGCGCAACTAGGACGCTACTAGGGTGCAACTAGGGTGCACCTAGGGCGCAACTAGGGTGCAAAGAGGGCGCAACTAGGGTACAACTAGGGCTCAGTTAGGGTGCAACTAGGGCGTAAGTAGGGCGCAACTAGGGCGCAAGTAGGGCACAACTCGGGCTCAACTAGGCCGCAGCTAAGGCGCAACTAGGGCGCAACTAGGACGCAACTAGGGCGCAACTAGGGTGCAATTCGTGCTCAACTCTGGCGTAACTGGGGCGCAACTAGCGCGCAAGTAGGACGCAAGTATGGCCAACTAGGGCGCAGCCAAGTCGCAAATAGGGAGTAACTAGGACGCAAGTAGGGCACAAGTAGGACACAGCTAGGGCACAACTAGGGCGAAAATAGGACGTAACTAGGACGGAACTAGGGCATAAGTAGGACGCAAATAGGACGCAAGTAGGGTGCAACTAGGGCACAACTAGGACGCAAATAGGAAACAAGTAGGGTGCAACTAGGGTGCAACTAAGACGTAACTAGGACGCAACTAGGACGCAACTCGAGCGCAACGAGGACGCAACTAGTGCTCATCTTAGGCGTAACTAGGGTGCAACTAGGCCCCAAGTAGGGTGCAAGTATGGCCAACTAGGGTGCAACTAGGGCGCAGCTAGGGTGCAAGTAGGGCACAACTAGGGCGCAACTAGGGTGTAGTAAGGGCGCAGATAGAGGGTAAAAATGGTGCAACTAGGGCGCAAGTACGGTGCAACTAGGACGTAAGTAGTGCACAACTAGGGCGCAACTAGGGCGCAACTAGGGCCCAACTAGGGCGTAACTAGGACGCAGCAAGGGCGCAACTAAGGTGCAATTAGGGTGCAACTAGGGCCCAACTAAGGCGCAAGTAAGGAGCAACTAGGATGCAACTAGGGCACAACTAGGCCGCAACTAGGGCGCAAGCAAGGTGTAAAAAGGGTACAACTAGGGTGCAACTAGGGCGCAAGTAGAGCACAACTAGGGTACAACTAGGGCGCAACAAGGGTGCAACTAGGGCGCAACTAGGGCGTAGCTAGTGCTCAATTGAGGCACAAGTAGGGCGCAAGTAGTACCCAAGTAGTGCGCAACTAAGGAGCAACAAGGGTACAACTAGGGCACAACTAGGGCGAAACTAGGATGCCACTAGGGTGCAAATAGGACGCAAGCAGGACGCAAGTAGGGCACAACTAGGATGCAACTGAGGTGCAACTAATGTGCAACTAGGGCGCAACTAGGGCACAACCAGGGCAGAACTGAAGCGCAACTAGGATGGAACTAAGGCGCAACTAGGGCACAAGTAGAATGCACGTAGGGTGCAACTAGGATGCATGTAGGGCGCAACTAGGATGCAACTAGGGTGCAACTAGGACGTACATATTGCAAAACTGAAGCGCAACTAGGGCACAACTAGGGCAAAAACTAGTGCACAACCAGGGCACAACTAGGACGCAACTAGGGCGCAGCTAGTGCCCAAATGAGGCCCAACTAGGGCGCAACTAGGGCGCAACTAGGGCGTAAGTGGAAAACAATTAGGGCGCAACCAGGGAAATCCAGGTTGTCACTAGGATGCAACAAGGGCGCAACACTAGGACGGAACTAGGGCGTAAGCAGGGTACAACTAGGGTACAACTTAGGCGAAACAAAGGTGTAACTAGGGTACAACTAGTGCACAAATAGGGCACAACTAGTTCCCAAATGAGGTGCAAATAGGGTACAACTAGGGCGCAAGTGCAGCGCAACTAGGGCGCAACTCAGGCGCAACTAGGGCACAACTAGTGTGTACCTAGGGTGCACATAGAGCGCAAGTAGGGAGAAACTAGGGGGCAACTAAGGGGCAACTAGTGCATAGCTATGCCCAATTGAAGCGCAAGTAAAGTGCAACTAGGATGCAACTACGGTGCAACTAGGGCGCAACTAGGACACACTAGGTCACATCTAGGGAGAAACTAGGGGGCAAATAGGGCGTAACTAGGGCGCAACTAGGGTGGATCTAGGGTGCAACTAGGGCGAAAGTAGGACACAACTCGGGTGCAACTAGGGCGCAAATAGGACGTAACTAGGGTAGACCTAGGGCGTAACTAGGGTGTAAATAGGATGAGAGTAGGGAACAACTAGGGCGCAATTAGGGTGCAACTAGGTTGCAAATAGGGCACTACGAGGGCGCAGCTAGGGCGCAACTAGGGCGCAACTAGGGCGCAACTAGGACACACTAGGTCACATCTAGGGAGAAACTAGGGGGCAAATAGGGCGTAACTAGGGCGCAACTAGGGTGGATCTAGGGTGCAACTAGGGCGAAAGTAGGACACAACTCGGGTGCAACTAGGGCGCAAATAGGACGTAACTAGGGTAGACCTAGGGCGTAACTAGGGTGTAAATAGGATGAGAGTAGGGAACAACTAGGGCGCAATTAGGGTGCAACTAGGTTGCAAATAGGGCACTACGAGGGCGCAGCTAGGGCGCAACTAAGGCACAACTAGGACGCAACTATGACGCAACTAGTGCGCAAATAGGGCGCAACTAATGCTCAAATGTGGTGCAACTAGGGCACAACTAGGGCGCAACTACGGCGCAAGTAGGACGCAAGTATGGCCAACTAGGGCGCAACTAGTGCGCATGTAGGGCACAACTAGGGCGCAACTAGGTTGCAACTAGAGTGCAAGTAGGACGCAACTTGGGTGCAAGTAGGGCGCAATCAGGACGCAAGTAGGGTGCAGCTATGGCACAACTAGGGCGCAACTAGGGTGCAACTGGGGCACAACTAGGGCGCAATTAGGGCGGAACTAGGGTGCAACTAGAGTGCAACAAGGGCTCAACTAAGGCGCAACTAGGATACAACTAGGGCGCAACTAGGGTGCAACTAGGGTGCACGCAGGGTGTAACTAGGGTGCAACTAGTAGGCAACTAGGGCACAACTAGGGTGCAAGCAGGGCGCATGTAGGACACAAATGGGGTGCAACTAGGGTACAGAAAGGGTGCAACTAAAGCACGATAAGGGCGTAGCAAGGGCGCAACTACGGCGTGGCTGGTGTCCAACGGAGGCGCAAGTAGGGCACAAGTAGTTTCCAAGTAGGATGCAAGTAAGGGGCAAGTAAGGCACAACAAGGCAAAACTCGGGCGTAACTAGGGCGTAATTAGGGTGCAACTAGGACGCAAGTAGGGCACAACTAGAAGGAAACTAGGGCGCAACTAATGTGCAACTAGGGTTAACTAGGCAGCATCAAGGACGCAACTAGGGCGCAACTAGGAAACAACTAGGGCGCAACTAGGGCACAAGTAGGGAGCAACTAGGACGCAACTAAGGCGCAACTAGGGCGCAAATAGGGCGCACGAATGGTGTAACTAGGAGGTACGTAGGGTGCAACTAGGGCACACCTAGGGCGTAACTAGGATATACCTAGTGCAAAACTGAGGCGCAACTAGGGCGCAACTAGGGCGCAACTAGGGTGCAAGTAGGGCACAACTAGGGCACAACTAAGGCGGAACTAGGACGTAGCTAGTGCCCGACTAAGGCGTAACTAGGGTACAACTTAGGCGCAACTAGGGCGCAACTAGGATGCAGCTAAGGCGCAACTGGGGTGCAAGTGGGGCGCACGTAGGGTCCAACTAGGAAGCACGTAGGATGCAACTAGGGCGCAATAAGGGAGCAACTAGGACGTACCTAGTGCAAAACTGAGGTGCAACTAGGGCACAACTAGGGCGCGACTAGAGTGCAAGAAGGGCACAACTAAGTCACAACTAGGACGCAACTAGGATGCATCTAGTGTCAAACTGATGCAAAACAAGGGCACAACTAGGGCACAGGTGGGGCTCAATTAGGGCACAACTAGGGGAAAAAATAGGGTGTAACTAGGACGCAACTTGGGCGCAACACTAGGACACAACTAGGGCGCAAACAGGGGGCAACTAGAGAGTAACTCAGGTGCAACAAAGGTGTAACTAGGGCGTAACTAGTGTGCAACTAGGGCGCAACTGGTGCCCAACTGAGGCACAACTAGGGTACAACTAGGGCGCAAGTACAGCTCGAGAAGGGCGCAAATAGGGCGCAACTAGGGCGCAACTTGGGTGTAACATGAGTGCAGCTAGGGCGCAACTAGGGCACAAATAGGGCACAAGAAGGCCACAAATAGGACGCAGCTAGGATGCAACTAGGGCGCAACTAGGACGCAACTAGGTTGCAACTAAGGCGCACATAGGGTACAAGTAGGGCGCAACTAGGGTGCAACTAGGACATAACTAGGGCACAAATAGCAGACAACTAGGGCATAGCTAGTGCCCAATTGAAGCGCAATCAGAGT
>SZWC01003123.1:5000-17231 GCA_023375785.1 Penium margaritaceum | reverse complement strand
CGGAGATGCAGGTGCGGAGGTACAGAAGCGAAAGTGCAGGTACAGAGTTGCAGGTGGTGAGGCACAAGCATGGAAGCACTGGCGTGGAGGCGTTGGCAGTGAGTTGGTGCATATGGTGGGGCACAGACGGTAAGGTATATGCAGTGAGGCGCAGGCGAGGAGGCACAGAGGGAAAGGCGTAGGCGCGGAGGCGGAGGCACGGAGGCACACGTGCGGAGGGGCATGCACGGAGACACAGGTACGGAAGCGAAAGCACAGAGGTGCGCAGCCATAGGCATGTAGGTGCAAGTGTGTAAGCGAGGCCCGTTGGCGCAGGCTGTGAGGCAAATGGAGGTGTAGGGCGTAACTAGTGCCCGACTGAGGCGCAAAAAGGGTGCAACTAGGGTGCAACTAGGACGCAACTAGGGCACAAGAAGCGCGCAAGTACGGCCCTACAAGTTCCTAGCTAGTGCCCAACAGAGGCACAAGTAGGGCACAACTAGGACGCAACTAGGGTGGAAGTAGGATACAAATAGGACGCAAGTAGGGCACAACTAGGGTGTAACTAGGGCTCAAATAGGGTGCAAGTAGGGTAGAACTAGTGCAAAACTAGGGCGCAACTAGGACGCAAGTTGGGTGCAAGTAGGGTGCAAGTAGGGCACAACTTGGGCGCTAGTAGGGCACAACTAGGATGCAACTAGGATGTAGCTGGTACCCAACTCAAGCATAGCTAGGGTGCAACTAGGGCACAAGTAGGGCGCATGTAGGTTGCACCTAGGGAGCCACTAGGACACAACAAGGACACAACAAAGGTGCTACTAGGACGCAAGTAGGGCGCAACTAGAGGACAACTAGGATGCAACTAAGGCACAACTAGGGTGCAACTAGGGTGCAACAAGGGCGGAGGTAGGGCCAACTAAGGCGTAACTAGGGCGCAACTAAGACCCAACTCGGGTCCAACTAGGGCGTAACTAGAACGCAATTAGGGCGCACGAAGGATGCAACTACGGCACACCTAGGGCGTAACTAGGGCGCAACTAGGGCGCAACTAGGACGCACCTAGGACGCAACTAGGACGCATGTAGGGCGCAACTAAGGCGCAACTAGGACACAACTAGGGTGCAACTAAGGTGTAACTAGGCGCAACTAGGGTACAACTAGGATGTAACTAGGGTGCAATTAGGGTGCAACAAGGGCACAACTAGGATACAAGTAGGGCGGAACTAGGGCGTAACGAGGCCACAACTAGGGTGCAAGTAGGGCGCATCTAGGACGCAAATAGGGCGCATGTAGGGCGCAACTAGGGCGCAATAATGGCGCAAGTAGGACGCAACTAGGGCATAACTGGGATGCAACTAGGGCGCAACTAGAACCAAGTAGGACGCAACTAGAATGCAACTAGGGCGCAACTAGGGTGCAAGTAGAGCGCAAGTAGGGCGCAACTAGGGTATAACTAGGGCGCAACTAGGGTGCAACTAGGACACAACTAGGGCGCAACTAGGGTGCAACTAGGACGCAACTAGGGTGCAAGTAGGGTGCAACTAGGCCGCAACTAAGACACAAATAGGGCACGACTAGGGTGCAACTAGGACGCAACTAGGGTGCAACTAGGGTGCAACTAGGGCCTAAGTAGGGCACAAGTAGGGCACAAGTAGGGCGTAACTAGAGCACAACTAGGGCACAACTAGGGCGTAACTAGGACGGAAGTAGGGCGCAACTAGGGCGCAGCTAAGGCCCAACTAGGGCACGACTATGGCACAACTAGGGCGCAACTGGGGCGCAACTGGGGCGTAATTAAGGCAGAATGACAATGCAACTAGGTTGCAACTACAGCGCAACTAAGGTGCAACAAGGACCCAAGTGGGGCGCAAGTAGGGTGACACTAGTTTGAAACGAGGGCGCAACTAGAGCGCAAGTAGGGCGCAACTAAGGTGTGACTGGGCTCCAAGTAGGGCACAGCTAGGGCGCAACTAGGGCGCAACTAGGGCATAACTAGGGCGTAGCTAGTATCCAATTGAGGCGAAACAAGGGTGCAGGTAAGGCGCAACTAGGGCGCAAGTAGGGCGCAACAAGGGCATAACTAGGATGCAACTAGGATGCAATTTAGGTGCGACAAGGGCGCAAGTAGGGCACAACTAGGGAAAGACTAGGTCGCAACTAGGACGCAACTAGGGGACAACTAGGGCGCAACTAGGGAGTAAGTAGGGCACAAGTTGGGTCTAACTAGGGCGTAGCTAGAGCGCAACTAAGCCTGCACTAGGGTGCAACTAAGACACAACTAGGGCACAACAAGATCACAACTAGTGCCCAACTGAGGCGCGCCTATTGCGCAACAAGGACGGAAGTAGGACGCAACTAGGGCACAACTAGGACGCAACTATGGTGTAACTAGGGCGCAAGTAAGGTGCAACTGGGACGCATGTAGGAAACAACTAGGACACAACTAGGGTGCAACTATGGCGCAACTAGGGCACAACTAGGGCACAAATAGGGCGCAACTAGGGCACGACTAGGGTGCAAGTAGGACGCAAGTATGGTGCAACTAGGGCGCTACTATGGTCCAACTAGGGCGCAACTAGGGTGCAACTAGGGCGCAACTATGGCACAACTAGGACGCAACTACGATGCAACTAGGGCGCAGCTAGGGTGCAAGTAGGGCGTAACTAGGGCGCAACTAGGGCGCAACTAGGGTGCAAGTAGGACGTAAGTACGGCACAACTAGGGCACAACTAGGGGCGCAATGAGGGCGCAACTAGGGTGCAACTAGGGTGCAACTAGGGCGCACGTAGAGGTCAACTAGGGTACAACCAGGGCGCAACTAGGGCACAAGTAGGGTGCAATCAGGGAACAACTAGGGCGTAACTAGGGCGCAACTAGGGTGCAACTAGGACGCAACTAGGGCGCAACTAGGGCGCAACTAGGGCGCAAGTAGGATGCAGCTGAGGCGCAACTAGGGCGCAACCAGGGTGCAAGTAGGACATAAGAAGGGCGCAACTAGGGTGGAAGTAGGACGCAAGTAGGACACAACTAGGAAGCAACTAGGATGCAACTAGGACGCAACTAGGGTACAACAAGGGTACAACTAGGGTGCAACTAGGGCATAACTAAGGTGCCACTAGGGTGCAACTAGGGTGCAACTAGGGTGCAATTAGGGCGCAATTAAGGTGCAACTAGGGCAAAACTAGGGTGCAACTAGGGCTCAACTAAGACGCAATTTAGGGGCATCAAGGGTTCAACTAGGATGCAACAAGGGCATAGCTAGTGCCTTGCTAAGGTGCAGTTAGGGCACAACTAGGGCACAAGTACGGCGCAAGTAGGGTGCAACTAGGTCACAACTAGGGCGCAACTACGGCGTAACTATGACGTAAGTAGGGAAAAAAAAGGGCGCAACTAGGACACAACTAGGCTGCAAGTAGGGCGCAAGTAGGGCGCAACTAATACGCAACTACAGTGCAACTAGGGTGTAACTAGGGTGCAACAAGGTCGCAACTAGGGCGTCACTAGGTCACAACTAGGGCGTAAGTATGGCGCAAGTAGGGCTTAACGTAGACGCAACTAGGACTCAACTAGGGTGCAACTAAGGCACAACTAGGCCGCACCTTTGGCGCAACTAGGTTGCAACTAGGGCGCAAGTAGGGTGCAAGTACAGCCCAACTAGGGCATAGCTACTACCCAACTAAGGCGGAAGTAGGGTGCAACTAGGGCATAGCTAAGATAGAAGTAGTACAGAAGTAGGGCGCAAGTAGGTCGCAAGTAGGATGCAACTAGGGCACAACTAGGGCACAGCTAGGGCGCAAGTAGGATGCAACTAGGGAGAAACTAGGGCGCAACTAGCGCGCAACTAGGGTGCAAGTAGGGCGGAAGTAGGACCAAATAGCGGAAAATTAAGGCACAACTAGGGCATGACTAGGACGCAATTAGGACGTAGCTAGTTCCTAACTAAGGCGCAATTGTGGCACAACTAGGGTGCAACTAGGGCACAATTAGGGCGCAACTAGGGTGCAACTAGGGCGCAACTAGGGCGCAACTAGGGAACAAGCAGGGCGCAACTAGGGTTTAACTAGGGCGCACGAAGGTCGTAAGTAAGGCGTATCTACGGCGGAAGCAGTGCGGAAATAGGGCATGACTAGGGCGTAACTAGGGTGCAACTTGGGCGCAACTAGGGCGCAACTAGGACACAAAAAGGGAGTAACTAGGACGTAACTAGGGTGCAACTAGGGCTCAATTATGGCACAAGTAGGGTGCAAGTAGGGCACAACTAGGGTGCAACTAGGGCACGACTTGGGCACAACTAAGGCGCAAGTAGGACACAACTAGGATACAACTAGGGGGTAACTAGGGTGCAACTAGGGCGCAACTAGGGTGTAGCTAGTGTCCAGCTGAGGCGCAACTAGGGGGCAAGTAGGACGTAAGTACGTACTTATGCCCAATCACCCCAAATCAATGTACTTTGTAATGTGTATATGAGAGAAAATATATGGTGAGAACCCCTCCATGAAAGACACCTAGAAAATGGACAATGTTTCTAGGAACTTACTTGTTAGACTCAAGATCATACATAGTTATGTGTACATGAACACCTGAATTTCCATGACCTTTCTTCACAACAGGGTTCAGTGAAAATATCACCCAAAAAAAATAACGTATATAATTTCTTGAAAATTCTTAATCATACCTTTGCTTCAAATGATGTATACACTGTGCACAGTGTACATTTTGTGCTATTTGTGTAGTATTGAATCCTTACCTACATTGTACTTGTTTATGTATAGGCGTAACGTGGAAGGTTACCGTGTGTGCGGGATAGTCCGACCCTTGATGGCCTGGTCAAAGCTCAATATTCCTTCCGCTACCTATCGATCGTGTCATCGACATGGAACTACCCGAGGCTGCTCTCCCCTCCTCCCCGCCCTCTCCCACCCTAATATACTAGGGTGGTGTATTGGAGAGTGTATCTGGAGAAGCCTTCTTACTTGAATTATTGTATGCGGAGGGTCATGCGGATATGCTGGTTCACAAGTCCAAACATACTTTGTTTCCCTGATACACCCTTGATACAGTTCACCGATACAACCGGGGGTTTTGTTGGGGGTGGGAGGGGAGGGCGGTTTGGGTCCCACTGTGGTGGGGTTGAAGTACACTGAACTATTAGTGTACAGCCTTATAGCTGATTATGTAGACGAAGCAAGATACGTCAGATGCTTGAAATTGATGGCTTACAAGTACTTATTATAGATGTACACAAGTCGTTTTTCTCATGTCTACCAGATACACTCCCAGCCACACTCCTGTAATACACTCCTCCACTTCGGGAGGGAAGGTCCTTGTATCCCGACCCCCTCCCCTCCCCCCCAAGACTTGAAAGTGTATTGGAGAGTATAGCTGGGGGAGCTTCCTTTTGTAAACTAGTGTATTCGGGGGGAGGTGCAGACCTGCCGTTAGACAAGTCCAAAAAAACTTTGCTCCCCCAATACACTCCTCTATACACTTCCCCAATACAGTAGAGGGTTTTGGGAGGGGCGAGGGGGGAATCCACTTGGGGTCCCATTGTAGCGGGGTCAAAGTACACAACTTTTATAGAATAGTCTCATAGCTGGTTATGTCAAAGAAATGAGAGACATCGGATGCTTGAAGTTGACGGCTTACAAGTACTGAATGTAGATGTACACAAGTTTATTTTTTCCTTTGTACTAGATACACTCCCAGCTATACTCCTGTAATACACTCGTCCACTTCACGGGAGGGGGGGTCCTTGTATCCTGACCCCCCCCCCTCCCCAGCAGTTGAAAGGGTATTGGGGTGGTGTATTGGAGAGTGTAGGTTGGGGAGCATTCTTTTTTAAATTAGTGTATTCGGAGGGAGGTGCGGAGGCAAAGGCGCGGCAGTGCAGGCACGGAGGCCCACATGGGAGGGGCAGAACGGAGGAGCAAGAGCAAAGGCGTAGCCGATGAGGTGGAGGCGAGTAGGAACAAGCGCAGAGGCACAAAGGAGGCATATGTGCGGAGACGCAAGTGCGGAGGTGCAGAAGAAAAAGCAGAGGTGCGGAGTGGGAGGTGGTAAGGCACAAGTATGGAAGCGCTAGTGCAAAGGCGTAGGAAGTGAGTTGGTGCGTATGGTGAGGTGTAGATGGCAAGGTATAGGCAGTGAGGCATAGGCGAGGAGGCACAGGCGCCGAGACATAGAGGGGATGGCGTAGGCATGGAGGCGTAGGCATGGAGGCGCACGTGCGGAGGGGCATGCGGAGGCATAAGCACAGAAGTGCAAGCGCTAAGGTGTGCAGGCATATGCACAGGCATGTAGGTGCAAGTGCGCAGGCGAGGCCCGTTGGCATAGGTGACGAGGCGAAGGTAGGGAGGTGTAGGCACACAGGCACAAGCACAACGGTGCAAGCGCAGAGGCGCGGGCACGCAAGCGCAGGCGTGCAGGTACATGTGCGTTGGCGCAAATCGCAGGCGGAAGATTTCATGCGCTACGCAGTGGCATAGACACGAAGGCATCAGTGCGAAGGTACAGGTGCTTAGGCGTAGGCGGTGAGGTGCATGCATTTAGGCTCATGCAGGAAGGTATAGGTACGGTTTTGTAGTCGCGAAGGTGCAGGCACGAAGGTACAAGCGCAAAGCTGCATGTGCAAAGGTGCAGGCATAAAGACGTAGGCTCAAAGTGGCATGCATGGAGGCACAGGATTGGAGGCAGAGGCATGGCGGCGCAGGCACGGAGGTTGAAGTCCGGAGGCGGAGGCGCAGAGGCGTAGGCGCGCAAGTGCAGGCACGGAGGCGTAGGCACGGAGACGCAGGCGGGCAGGCAAGGGCACAGGTGCAGGCATAGAGGCATAAGTGTAGATGCACAAGTGCGGAGGCGCAGGCATGCAAGTACAAGCACAAAGGTGCAGGTGCAAAGGTGCAACTACAGAGTCGCAGATGGTGAGGCGCAGGCATGGAGGCGCTTGCACAGAGGCAGAGGTGGTAACGTGGCGCAGGCAGTGAGGCGCAAGTGGTAATGCGAAGGCAGTGTGGCGCAGGTGGGGAGTCACAGGCGTGGAGTCACATATGGGAAAATGCAGGCGTGGAGGCATAGGCACAGATGCGCAGGTGCCATGGCGCAGGCATAGGGATACAGGCGCAGAGGTGCAGGTGTGAAGGCACAGGTTCAAAGGTACAGGCACAGAGGTGCACGCGAGGAGGCGCAATTGTGGAGGTATAGTCTCAGAAGCGCATAGAATGAGGCACGTAGGTGAGGCGCAATCGCGCACATGGTGAGGCACAGGCAGTGAGGTGCAGGCGGTGAGGCATAGACAATGAGATGCAGGCAGTGAAGCACACATGCGGATGCGTAGGCATGGAGGCGCAAGTGCAAACGTGTAGGCGTGAAGATGTCGATGCAGAGGCACAGGCGTGGAGGCGCATGCACGAAGGCATAGGCAAGGAGGCACAGGTGCGAAGAAGTAAACATGAAGGCATAGGCACGGAGGCGGGCCGAGGAGGCGCAGGCGGGGTGGCGCAGGCACGAAGGCACAAGTGCTGAGGCGCAGGTGCAGAGGCGCAATTACAGCGGCGCAGACGGGGAGGCAAAGGTGCGGAGGCACAGGCTTGGAGGCACAAGCGTAGAGGTGCACGTGTGGATGCGCAGGCATGGGCGCACAGGCACGGGCGTAGGTGTGGGTGGGGAGGTGTAGGAGTGAAGGCACGGGCGCGGAGGTGCGGGCGTGGAGGCGCAGGCACACATGCGTGGACATGGAGGCATAGGTGCACAGGGACAGGCGGACAGAGACGGGCGCACATGCATAGGCGCAGAGGCACAGGCGCGAAGGCGCATGCACGGAGGCGTAGGTGGTGAGGTGTAGGCACAGAGGCACGGGCAAGGAGGCACATATGGGAGGTCCTGGAACAGAGGCACAAGCGTAGAGGCGTAGTCACGGAGGTGCAGGCAGGAAGGCATATGCGGGGAGGCGAAGGGATGGAGGTGCAGGCGCAGAGGCGCAGGCGCGGAGGCATACGTGTGGAGGCGCAGGCATGGTGGCACAGGCATGGAGGCATAGGCGGAGAGGCGTAGGAGCAGAGTAGGAGGCACGCAAACCTCCTTCCCTGGGCCTTCACGCCAATGCCTTCGTGCCTTTGCCTCACTGCCTTCAACTCACCCTTACAAATCAACGCCTGTGCCTCCACGCCTCTACCTCTGTGCTTGCGCCTTCGCTCTTGCACCTTCACGCCTGCACCTTCGCGCTTGCACATCCGTGCCTATGCCTCGGCGCCTACATTTCACTACCTGCACCTCACCACCTGCGCCTCTGCGCCTCCACCTCCGCACCTGCGCCTCCATCCTGCGCCTCCGCGCCTGTGCCTCTGTGCCTGTGCCTCCGTGCCTACGCCTCCACGCTTATACCTTCACGCCTATGCCTACACGCCAATGCCTTTGGCTTGCACCTCCCATCTGTGCCTCCGTACCTTCACGTCTGTGCCTATGCCTCCGTGCTTGCGCCTTTTAGTCTGTGCCTCTGCACCTTTGTCTCCACGCTTGTACCTCCACGCTCTCACCTCCGCGCTTGGGTATCCGGGCCTGTGCCTTCCCTCCTGCACTTCATTACCTATACCTCACCCTTGCAAATGTATGCCAGCGCCTACACGCCTACGCCTCCGCGCATGCACCTCCACACCAATATCTTTGTCCCTGTGCCTCCGCAATGCACCTCTGCGCCTACATCTGTGCGCTTGCGCCTCCAATCATGCACCTCTACGCCTGTGCCTCCGCACCGGTGCCTCTGCACCTGCACCTCCTCGCTTGTACCTCTACGCCTACACCTCCGCAGCTACACCTCAACGCCTGCGCTTCCATGCCCGTGCCTCTGCGCCTGCGCATCCCAGCTATGCCTTCGCGCCTGCACCTCCACGCTTGTTCCTCACATTTGCGCAGTCGTGCCTACACCTTGGCGTGTGTGCCTCCTATCTCCACCTCCACGTCTACGCATTTGCACATGTGCCTCTGCACATGCGCATCCCATCTACGACTATGTGCTTTTGCCTCCACGCCGATGCATCCGCACCTGTGCCTCCACGCCTGTACTTCCACGCCTTTGCCTCCACACCTGGGCCTCCTCGCCTGGGCCTCCGCGCCTGCACCTTCCCGCCTACATCTCAATACATGCACCTCACCTTAGCAATTATGTGTCTGTCCCAGCGTGCCTTCTCCATGCCTTCGCCTTCGTGCCTGGCCTTGTGCACCTGCGTCTCCAGTCCTGCACCTCCGCGCCTGTGCCTCCGGGCCTGTGCCACCGCACATGCACCACTATGCCTGTGCCACCATGCCTGTACCTCCGCGCCTGTGCTTGCGCGCCTGTGCCTCTGCGCCTGCGCCTTCACGCTTGCGCCTTCTTCCTTGCGCCTACGCGCTTGTGCCTTTGCGTTAGTGCCTCTATACATGTGCCTCCGAGCTTGCGCCTCCATGCATGCGCCTACAAGGCTGTGCTTCTATGATTGCGCCTCTGTATTTGCGCCTCCACGCCTGAACCTCCCTCTGCGACTCCATGCCTACGCATCTGAGTTTGTATCTCCATGTCTGTGCCTCTGCAACTAACCCTCTACACCTATGCCTCCACGCTTGTGCCTTCGCGCTTGCACCTTAATGTCTCAACCTCCGTGCCTGGGCCTCCTTGCTTTCGCTTTCCCACATGAAACTCACTTCTTATGCCTCACCCTTGCAACTTTCCGCCTAAGCCTCCACACCGTCGCCTCCGCGTCTGCGCCTCCACACCTACACCTCTATGCTTGCACCTCTGTGCCTTAGGCTCCGCACATGTGCCTCTACGATTTCGCCTCCGTGCTTGTGCCTCCGTGCATGTGCCTCTACGCCTCCTCCTCCGTGCCCGGGCCTTTGCACCTGCGCCTCCAAGCGTGAGCCTCCGTGCCAATGCCTCTACGTGTGTGCCTTTGCAACTCTACTACTGTGTCAGCGCCTCCACGCTTATGCCTCTGTGCTTGTGCCTCTTCGCCTCATCCTCTATGCGCGTGCCTCCAATCTGTGCCTCCATGCCTCCGCACACGCACCTGCGCCTTCGCGCCTATGCCTCCATGCTTACGTCTATGCACCTGTGCTTCCACGCATTTGCCTCCGCGCCTGCGCCTCCACGCCTAGATCTCTGCGCCTAGAACTCCGTAATTGTGCCTTTGTGCCTACGCCTCACTACATACGCCTCATCCTTGCAAACCCACACCTTTGCCTTCCCCCACGCCTGTGTGCCTGCGTCTCCACGCCTGCACATCCACTCTTGTGCCTCTGTGCATGCGCTTTCACGTCTACACCTATGCGCTTGTGTGTCCGTGCCTACGCCTCCAAGCCTACGCCTGTGCGCTTGTGCCTCCGTGCCTCCACCCCCGTACCTACGCCTCTACGCATGCGCCTCCGCACATGTGCTTCCTCACTTGCACCTCCGTGCCTATGCCTCCGTGATGTTTTCGCTCATGCAACTCTGCGCATGTGCAACGGTGCCTGCGCCTCCGCACCTCCGCCTCCCATCTTCGTCTCCTTGCCTGCGCCTCCGCGCGTGCGCCTCCATGCCGGCAACTCCCTGCCTACGCCTCTGTACCTGTGCCTTGATTCCTCTTCCTCCGTGCATGGGCCTCCACGCGTGTGCCTCCGTGCCTGGGCCTCTACGCCTACATCTCCTTGCTTGCACCGCACTACCTACGCCTCACCCTTGCAATATCACACCTACATCTTCATGCATGTGCCTTTGCGTATGCGCTTCCGATCCTATGCCTCCACGCCTGACCCATTGCGCCTACTCCTTTGCACATATTCCATCGCCTACGCCTCAACACCTATGCCTCTGCACCTGTGCTTTTGCGCCTGTGCATCCGCGTTTGTGCCCATGCCTCCCCGCCTGACCTCCACGCCCGAGCCTCCGCGCATGCGCCTTCCCAACTATAGCTCCGCACCCGCACCTCCGCACCTGTGCCTTCGTGTGTGTGCATCTACGCATGCGCTTCTGCGACTGCGCCTTTGTCCCTACGCATCGTGTCTCTGACATCAGCAAGCTCAAACACTATCGACACCATAGTATGAACTTCCTCTGCACAGATTAACCTCCACCCCATGTACAAGTGGACGTGGATACGGAGTACGTGATTAAAGATATCCTTGAACATTGACGCCGTGGAAAAATGACCAGGTACATAGTCGAATGACACAGCTACCACATCGCACACAATAACAGGTAGCCCTATGAAAACCTCCAAGACGTTGATTATGTGAAATATGGCTATTAACGTTGTCAGTGGCCTATGTCTGCTCATGCGCCGGAACATCACCACTAAAAGGGGGGGGGAGTGTGACATCCCTGATGCACACGAGTCCCTAAACTCCATGAGTGGGCATTTCTATCATTACATTCATGGTCCACCGCGCGTAAAACGCGGGCTTTTTACACCGTTCGGCCGAGAGAATTTTGGCCACCTACCCCGACCTCCGATGTTTGTTCCAGAAGTTTATCAAAACTTTTACCACCTTCCTAAAAGGTCGATAGAACTCCCAAAAAGTACATCGATGTTTTTATATTGTTCGGCCAACTTCTTGACGGAGCTAAATCTGAATAAAACCATGCCTTGATATTCTCGAAGCTCCCCAAATTCTCTTTGGAGCTTCTCCAAGCAACCACTCACAACGCGACCTCGCACGTGTCGCTTCGCTCGGGCGTCGAGGAACCAACACATGCCTCGTTCTTATTCTCCACATTGTATGTATGTGCCCAACTCACTCGACAATTTTCATTGGAGGACACTTGTTGCTTTTCATAAATGAACCGTTTTCCCAAATCCGCAAATTTTTTTCTGTCCCGTACCTTATCCATGGAAACCACTTTATGTTCTGCTTAGCGAAACGCTAAGTACTGGCCAACTCTCTTTTTGAACAGCCACATGTGAATGTCTGTGTACATGCCATGCATCGTCGACATTGGGATTGCTTTTGGATATTCTGTTCATCTCTACGACTTGTGTATACATTGTGGTCATAGTCGCATGTTTCGACACCGAATTGATTGTATGCAAAACGTACATGCCCCAACTTTATGGATAATTCCATGGAAACATGCTTCATCTCCCAAAGATTTTCGCCCATGATCGGATCCAAGTGTCGTGAATGTCATGGTATGGTAATTGTTCAAGATAAACCGTCGGATTTGAATTAGTTCTTTCCTGCACATTTTTTTGAAACCCATTTTAATGGTGTGAGACCACGGCCTTAGTATGTAACGAAAAAAAG